>VYYJ01001302.1:0-32878 GCA_021029165.1 Cyphoderus albinus | reverse complement strand
AAAAAACCTGAGTAATCTAAAGGAGCATAAGTCAATAATGAATTATTCGAGAATCTGAGAATTTGATTTTGCATTTATCCGGCGAACGCGATTTTAAATGATACATTCATAGAAATGACCAATTCCTCAGAAAATCGGATTCCCTATTGTTATGAATGATTCAACAATTTTTTTCAACAAGTACACTGATTATTTAAAATTTTGTTTATTTTTCTTTGATCATTTCAATAAACAAATGGGAATTTTTAAAAATTTCTTTAATTTTTAGATTTCTTAAATATAATAATAATGTATCATCCTTATTTCTTTGGATTAGGACCAAATTTAAATCGTCAGATACGGAACCAATTTATTATTACCCGTTGTTTGATCTTTATTTATACGTGTGCGTGAATCAGGAATTATTCATAAACAATATGGTAAATGCTACTAATGCTAATGCAAGCAAGAAAAGGCTTGGATAATGATGATGGCATTCTTTTGAGTGAAAAGGTTGCGTGAGAAATGTTAAGATACCTACTATTTTACAAATTACACAGTACATACATAAATATACACATTTATTGAATGTTAGTGATTTTATTACTCGTGATAATTCAATCCAGAACTGGTTACATTAAAACAGAATTGAAACGTGTTTAGTCGCTTTTTTCTTTGAGATGAGAAACTTTACCTTTACAAGTCCTTTGTATAAATAAATACATGATAGATTTTACGATCAGTTAATCAATAATTAAATAGAATATGGTAAGAAATTTGCAACATAGCTAAATAAATAAATTCATAACTAAATTTTTAAACGTTTTTAAGTAAAAAGTGGAGGTTTACAAAATGAATGGATATGACACGTTGACGGCTAGCATTGTTTCTACATCAGGTGAATAAAATCGATGGGTGATGTGTCGTCTCAGATTTTTCTTTCGTGTCGCATGAGGGTTATACTAAACCTGGTTTCGTCCCGAAAATGATTAAATGCCAATGCTTAATACAATACTTCTGCTTTAATACAGAAAAATTGAATATTTGAAATGGGAGATATATTCTTACGGAATGTTTTGTGAGAATCAAGACTTGTCACTATCATCTGTGATCTGATTTTTTAGAGAAAATTAAAGAAAAGGTGAAGGAACAAATTAAGCAATGGAATTATGAACAAACCTTATGGTTGAAAAACAATGTTGTAGTTATACTAATCGTCAATTGGGATTTGAATGGCAAAAAAAAAACAGGTAAAAATATCATGCCTTCCTATGGCAGAAACGAGAATTTACTCTCTGGATTTTCCATGTTATACATATATTCTCTGATATTTGCACATAACGATCACATAACCGTCAACGGCGATCCATTTTTCACCAAACGCAAACGCATAAATATTATGCATTTAACTTGATTAAATGAATTAATACAAATTAATGATAGTTTCGTTAAAAGTAAGTAGGTAAATCCTCTTTACAATTGCACATTAAATTAATTGCCAGTTAACTTAATAAGAGAAAATGACCGAGTGAATATATAAATATATGACAATTAAAAGTGCTCGCTAAAGCTGTGAAATTCATGGATTCACTGAAAAGTGACAAATACCGAGGAGAATGAAAAGCAAGTATAAATCAATTTTTGCATATTTACATGTCAAGCACATCCTCGACACGACTATCTGTCTGTAGGTGTTGAAGTAAGTTTAAATAGTTATTATAACTGAGAGTCGATTAAATAAAATTGACAGAAATCATCAGCTAATGTAATATAAATGATGAATTTCGGAGGATAAAATTACTTTCTCTCAATTAATTCTTTACGATGATTTTTAAAAATAACTGAATATTATACATAATGTACAGCGTGCACAGTTCTAGATATTGCTGCATATGTTATTAATAATAACGACTAATTCAAATATCTATTTTTGAAAAAAGTAATCAAGTTGATTCCTCCCGTTACAAAGAGGTCATCTTCGATATAACTTTTTCTTGCTACGGACATGCGATAGACCAAACGCAACGCAAAATTATGTTCTTTTTGCAAAAATGCAAAAAAGACTTTTTTGTATGCTACCTCGTAATAACACCAAAAACGACTTTGTATTAAAAATACTTAGAAACAGATTTACGTATTAAATGGTTAAGTACATCTTCTAAACTAGTTGATATACTTGGACAACTACCTTACTTCAATAGGTTAAGTAGACATTTTTTTAAATTTCTAGAAGATTTCTAAATCTATAATAAAGAAACCATTACAAAAGAAAATAAAAAGAATACAAAATGGGGTTGCAGGTATGATGGATGATGAATGCCAGTCAAAATTCTGTAACAAAGAATCATCACCGTCGTACATAAATATTTACTTTGTACATAAAAATTAAAACTTACAAAGAAACAAACGTATACTAAAAATTATTCAAATACGTCGCCGGCAGCGCTTCGTGAAAGGATTTTTAAAACCCAAAAAGAGTTCAACATGTTAATAGACATGATTGTTATGGCTTTATATCCAGTCAAACCAATACCTACCCGTAATCTCAAAAAACACAAAAAACTGATCTATAAATACATTACATTAATATAGTTTATTATAAGTATTTTTTGTTAATTGTAAGTAGTTATTTTTCAATTATTATATGCACAGCTTACAATACAAAAACAAAGCAACACAAAAAAATATTTATATATTCTTACTCAATTATCATGCATTTGTAAAGTATATTTATAAAATTGCCTATTATTATTTGCTGCAAGTATTTGCTAACGATGAAAATATGAAAACCTTTGTTGTGTTATTTCTTACATTGATGCAAAAAATTGTCATTATTAAAAATTAGTTTTGTTTATAAAGATTTTCCTTTCGTCCAGCTTGTTTTATTTTTATTTTTCATTGCATTTATCCGCACCAGTTTTATTTCATAAATGTTTTATTTGAATGTCTCATTTGCATAAAGTTGCCTTATTATTGAACATTTGTGAAGTGACCGCTTTTTAGCCAAATTTCGTTTTATCTCATAGCGCCATGTATAATCTACGTAGAATATCCTGTCCCGAAGTCAAAATTGCAAAAACAGCTGCAGCAGCTGCTGTTAGTTTTCTGTCATCATTAATTTTTTCAACTCCTTTCTCAACTGTTTTACAAGATACATGTTCCTTCTCTACAACGTACCAGCTGAACCAGAGCCAGCAACCAAAGGAGCCAACACCAAAATTTCAGTTAAATGCTGCGATTATTACAAAGTTGTACTTAAATACAGCAAAACTTTTTAGCTGTAAGGGAATAACATGGGCACGACAAGCGGCAAAACAGAACAAGTTTTTCACAGCATTTCCAATATAGGTTGCAAGTTAAAAAGAACATAGCTCATTTCCTGACAAGTCCGATACTAAGCATGAGCATGAGAGAGAATCGAAAATAAAAATTGTTATGTAGAAAATGACTCTGAATGATGGTGATGATGATACTCTGTGAAACTTGACTAAAGCATTTATGCCTGAATGAATATTGAATGGTTTGATCCAGTTCTCTCTCCTCTGCCACTGCCCTGTGTGTGAGTAGTAATCGTAAATAGAATGTTCATCACTTCATTCCATTTCTCGAAAAGAAGAGGCAGTCCAGGAAAATCAACGGTACGATACAGTAATACACATAAAATTTTGTGCAGCTTCCAAAAACTCGCAGGCAGAGCAGATGAAAAAGTACATTATAGGTACTTTAGCTTGATGTAAAAAGAGCAAAAGGATGGTCAGGACCAGAGCAGAACGTACGTGAGGGAAAAAGCATGTGGGCGAATGAGTATAAAATTTGAGCTTCATCTATTTTTCACAGGAACATTTAGCGCTCTTACCTTGTTCATTCTTATTCAATTTTGGTTTGGCAACTTTCCAGCGGAAACAACGCTGCTTGACTACTGAATGAATCGGAGAACTGCTCCAGCTCCAACTCCAATCCAACTCTAGTTCCTCTCTTGTAGATGGAAAAGAAAGGAAAGAGAAAGACGGAAAAGGGGGAAAGAGGAGCATGCCGCTTGATGCTTAATATGCCCACTTTATTTTATATATTTTGTATAGATGCAACTCCCTTTCTAAAGTCGGTAGTGAGTGGCACCTTGGACATATAGAAATGTGCTTGCCATGAAGCCGGTATGTCTTGTCGAAATTGACATTACGTTACAGTTACGTAACGCACCATGAAGAAAAGGGACATTTTCTCCGTGTGTTCTACTCACTCCATTAGGGATGCTTGAGCAATAATGTTGCTTCTTGGTTCTGTTAAAAACCACACACATGGGCTTTTCATACCTAGCTTCCAATTCTAAGGAATCTGAGCTCTGGCAAACTGGCAGACTAAGTAGATGGATAGATTCTTTGCTTTTACACGAGTTTTGTAGGGAGAAACTCACGACTAGGATGCTTAAGAAGGGCGAAAGAAAAGAAAAAATCTGTATGCTCTCCACTAGTTTGAGTTTGGAACACGGAAGTCGGCATTTCCACTTCCCATTTTGGTACATCTTTCTGGCTCTGCTTTCCTTACTGCCCGACAAAACTGTCGCTTTGTGTTCCAGTCACTTTCACAGTTTCTCCTGTCTGTCTATTCTCGTGCCAGTACTGACATGTATTAAAGCAGCAGAATATATCTCATTCACTGCTGTTCGTGTTCAGGAAAAGCCAAAAGTTATTCACAAGAGAAGGAAAAAATTTAGGTAAACGCAGGAAGGATTTTCTACAATAATACAGAGGAAAAGAGAGAAATGTGCCTTAGCTGAGAATGAGAATCGTTCTAGGAGCGAAAGCGAACGGAGAAGCAAACATGCACCACACTGGAGACATAGAATAGATTTCCATTGCAAATTACTTTTCTGTACTCTCAGTTGGGAATTTCTTGGTAATGTTTCTCCTCTGTACTCTTCCTGTTTGTTTGAGAGAGAGTCAGGGAAAAAGTACGGTTCAGCGGAATGAATTGAAGAGCAGGATGAATCTCTTTTGTCATTTTTCCTTTTTCCTCTCACACGCTTACTATTGTGATATTTCTCTCTCTCTCTCATTCAATTTCACAGCTTGACATTCTTTTTATGGTGCGCGGAACACGGTCTGTAGAGTGGAGACGGGAACTCGGGAGACGGGAACAAGTCCCAAGAAAGAATGCTAATCGAGTAATTGTGTGTCGAATTTATCCAGAGTTTTGTGGTCGCTGCGTTGCTTTGTTCAATTTCAGTTGTTCTCTGCGATATTAATGATAGTATAGCCAAGAGAATAAAGCAAATTCCTTCGATATTACATTATTGTTCCGACTGCGGTGAACTCCCTTTTGGTGGCCTCTCTACTGTCTTGTGGTAGCACGCTAATCTCATTTTTGTCTTTCCTAACCGGAAAGCAAGAGAGAGAAAATATTATTATTTGTAGACATTCTTACTACAGAGCGAGAAAAAATTCGTGGTGTAAAAGCATTAGATACTTTTCTGGAATACCAAGATAAAAAAACTGATTCCAATCGTCGTATTTCTAAATATTGTTGCTCACGTAAATTGCTAAACATGTGTTGTGTACCCCAATATTCAGAGTCATTTCACTTATCATTTAATAGCATCTTACAAATAGAAATTGGATAAGGTTTGCGTTAAAATAAGAAGGAAGGGCCAGCCTGTTTTCGGAATATGAAAAAGTGTACAGGAAAAGCCAACATTCTTTACAAGCCCTGTGAAGGCAATAAAAATAAAACAAGGGTGGGACGGAACTGGAAACAAACAACAGATGGGATCATTTTCATTTATTTATTTTTGGATGTGGTAGAAAATGTGGTGAAACTTGTACTTAGCAATCAAAAGTTTTATCTCACCTTGTACTTTCGCCTCCATTTACGTGTCAGGAATGTCATTATGTATAGCGATCAGGAGAATTGTCTTTTTTCTTTTCTTTCACAACCACTTTCAGAAATATTAGATATTTTACCAGGATAAGGGCTACTACAGTAATAATTATTATCCATTAACCCTATTTTATGTCTTTTTGTTGAACCCTTGTGCATTAAAACTCACAATTAACATTGTTTTATCCCTTTAAATTAGACGAAATTTTTAAAAATGTGAAATAACATGCGATAAAAAGTCAAGTTTTAAAGGGACACAAGTGGGACGTAAAGCTGAATTTAATGTAGAATCGAAGTTATTTTTTGTTCCAGTTCCGCTCACCATTGTGAAGGAAGATTGGTGAACGCACATTGAATTTGGGGATGAGTTTCCTTTCAGACTGTGCCTACTCACAAACTCACATTCACTTTTTCTCAGTTCTGTTTAAAGTTAGGTCTGTTTTACAGTTAAAAAACTAAAGTGAGGACAAAATAAAATAAAACCAAATACAAAAATACCATTACAGTGTGCTTTGTGGCTGCCATTGTAAAGTAACTTTTTGTATGTGTAATGCGCATTGTAATATTTAGCTATAATAGCTGCTATTATCTATCCTACTAAAAATGTATCTGCAAGTGTATCTGTCCACATTTTTATGACTATTTTTAATTCATTATTAATCATTTTTAGTAATTATTTTCATTGTGCTGTGCTGGGTACTAGAGACGAGTGAGCAAGTCTGCTGACGGCGAAATATCATTGTTATTATCGTTTGTCGTTTCCATTCCCATTTAAACATTTGCTATATTATGTATGCAGGCAATTCTTTTGCAGCTTCGTTATTATTACTACTGTTACATTGTCATATACTTTAAATGTCATTTTATCTGTGTGTAAATCAGGCAGCCGTAGCTGTAATAGCAGTAAGGTTTTGTGGATTTTTGAACCCCAAAAACTTTGAAAGCCGTATTGAATTTCATGCCAGGCAACGACTTATCAGATGATATTTACATATAATGCTGACTCGCTCAACATGTCACTTTTGGTAACGCTTTAGACTGGGAGACAGAACAGAAAACAGGATGCAATAATGGCTATCTCTCTCTTTGTGGTTTTTACACATCCAAAAGCTACGTTTGAGCTCAATGAAGGTTTCCTTGTCATGTGTTATATTTTTACAAAAACGTGTGGCTTTTTTGCTTGTTGGTTGGTCTAATTAGGGACTTTTTTGAATGTAGCTCTGTACAGTTATTTGAAAATGGGCTTTTTCTTTGTGCAGCTACTGTTACTGCTGTTGAATTGAGTGCGGATAACCCAAACATAACGAATGTTGAGTGTATGTGTATGACATTACTTTTCATGTTCCTGTTGCACTCTGCTGCAACAATGATTTTTTTTCTAAACAAAAGATTTTGTTGCGTAAAAGCTGTTATTTTTTATGTGACTACTCGAAACTTGAATTGTCTAAAAATACTCCACGTACTCTCGAAGGAACAAAGACTTCTTTTTAGTTTGGTTTTCTGCCTGAGTCACTCGGTGATTAATCAAAAATAAAGTAAATTGTGACGGTTTGATGGTTGATAGCTTTTTTGAGGTTTTTATTAATAGACGTGACGAGCAGATAAGGGAAAAAGAAAGAACGTGAAAAAGACTTGGTGAGGTAGGTCACACATTAGAGAGAAAGGAAAACGAGAGGAAGTGGGCTTGAGTTGGTTAATATTAGGAAAAATCAACTTAATTTAGCCCCGTAAAGTGAACAAAAACTGTCACTAAGAATACACACTCTTTTCAAAGAAGCTTAATGGCTTTAAAAACTCAATCACTTTAGTGAATTTTGAGTTTTCTTGTAGGCAATGTGTATAGAAACTAAAGAGCCCACTTTGGTATCAAATTAACCCACAAAGTAAAATTTGTGTATGATGGTAATGAATAGTTACTTCTTCTGGCTTATTTGGCTTGGCACTTTTTGGTATTTCCACCCGAGTAAGTGTACTTGACTAAGATGACTGCTTAATCATGTGAATATATAACTTTATAGTTTCATACACAGTTAATGAAACAATAGCTTCCTCATTAAATTACTATTCCTTTCTTCCTGCCAGATTATAAATTAGTCCGTGTAATGCATATAAGTGCTCAAAGTTCCTTCTACAGATATGATTTCCAGGGATGATGTGACTGGAGAAGCACATCAGCAGAAGTTAGAACCAAAATGCTTGAGCCAAGGTTCCGTCGAAAATTAGTACCAATAAATGCAGTAAATGCACCAATGAAGTTTGTGGAAGGAAATATTATTTTGAATATATTTAGAACGTTCAAACTGCTGAACCTAAACTTTATTACTCACTGAACTGAATGAAACAATTTCAATGGACACGTGAAGTAGTTCCACAATATAATTAAGGAAGAAATAGCAAATTGCATCATGACGGCAGCCTACTGATGAAAGTACTATATTAGTTTTACAACTTATTACTAATTATTATCTGTTCAACAAAGATTACCGTTTAACGCTGTAGACTTAAGGATGCAAATTCACTCTAAATTACTAAAATAGATATAACTACAAATATATTATATTTCTCGACTGGTATCATTGTAACTTATACTACAAATGAACAAGACTAACTAAGCACTACTAATTACTATCCATAATTATTATCATTGTGTGTCTATTGATTTCCCATTCTCAACTTGAAATTTAATATAACGATTATTAAATTGTACTCAGAGACTAACTAAAAGTTCATTTTTATTATTACTGCTATTGTTATTACCTATTATTATAAACTAGATAGTTATAACTAATGCATAAACAAAAATACTAAATGAAAAAGAAAAAATATCAATGAAATACTATATAATAAGAAAAATAAATATCTGCTGTACTCATCTGTACTGCATGTGTACAAGTGACTACTTTTGTGTTGATATTTTTACTCTTGTGTTGGAACTGAATTCGGAGTCGTTTGGCCCTCTTTGTCTCTTCCTCCGCTGCTACGTGACTTGAGCGCGAGAGAGAGGAAAGAGAGAGCTGACGCTTGTACCCAAGTATGCTTTCATCAGTACTAGGAACGAACTTGTCATGATGAATCTTTGGAAATCTCATCTCACACAGTTGACAAAAAAAACAAAAAACAAAACAAAAAATGTAATCGTTAAAAATTCGTATAAAGAGGGGAAAGAAAGAAATATTTACAGTACAGTAATCTTGTGTAGTGAGTAGTGTCGTTATTGTCGTGTTTTTGGCTAAAAATCAAATTAAATTCTTAACTTATGAAGCAAATGAAGGTAAAACTATAATATAATGGATTAAACTCATATTTTATAATGTTCACATTATATTGTAATACGTGTCTATTTAAAAATTATACATTCTTATATTGTGTACTTTGTAAAACTTTGTATTAAGTATTTCGCTTACATAAGAATTAGAGGTTGTGTAAAAAGGTTTAAGAAGTTGTGAAGGAAGACAGCTTATCAATGTCACCGCTTTTATTACTAGGTTGCAAGTGCATTGTACGCTGTGCCGCCGCTGAACACGGAGGCTAGTCGTAATTTTTCAAAATGTCAAACAAATGAACGACGATGATGAATGGTAAAGAATGAGTATTTTTACTTGAGCATCTTTAAACACATACGATTGGGTTTTGTGGAAGGATAATATGTCTTTAACGTCTTTTTACGTAATGCTAAAATGAGTGGGTTGTGAAAAGGAGAGGAGGAAAGTTCATTAAATGATGGATGAAGCTTGGTAACGTACTCATTATTAGTACCTTACGTCTATTTTCAGAACTAAACGTAGTTTAATATATTTATTGTTTTGAAAGAAAATTCTCTCAGTTTTGCCACGAAGCTGTGATCCAAAAGGATTATTTCGAAATTTCACATTAATTCTATAGTATCTTATTGGAATTCTAAATTATTACACATTTTAAGTGTATATCACAAATTATTAGAACCATTTCAAACAAGTTGATCACGAGAAAAATAGGACGAAACAAAGATTATGTTATTTTATGAATTATAAAAATTAAACGAAGTGTTTTATTATAGTTTCTCCAAAGCGGTGAATCAACGAGATAATATTATTTCAACTGTATAAAATATACACGCATAAATTAACATTCAAAACTATTTACTTCGTTCAGTTTAGTAATGACACAATAAGCTTTGGATCTTTAATTAACATATTTAACTGCACGTCCTTTCTTGTCATGACCAATGTCAAATGTGGTATTTATGCCATATTGCGATGGTTAAAGTTATTATTCGTATTAATTGCAGGAGTTAATTATTTATATTATCGCATATGACTTTTCAGGTTATGTCACATAACTTATGTGTACAGGAGAATTGTGCCATGTTTAAGAATTTGGAAATGGGGAAAGAAAAAATTTGCCGTAGAATTAGCCGCATTTTTACAATCGAAAATGCAATGGTTTGCTTCTTCGTGGATTTGTTGTTGTTGTCTGACTAAGCTAAGGCTAACGATTAGAAAGGGAGTAGATGCAACTTCTCTGCAATGTCTTGGATGTGCCCAAAATTCATTTTAACTTAATTTTGTATGCCTGACAAGAAAATTAATTGTGGAATACATATTTAGAATAGAATAAAAGTGCTATTTAGAAGCAATTATAAGGTTTAAATATATAGTTTAAATTAATCAAAGAACTGATTCTGGTTGGAAATCATTCGTCAAAAATGTGTGGTTCCAATCACCAAATCGACTCACTCACAGAGCCATGTGTACAAGGTTGTAATTTGTATATAGAATAATATATTTACATTTTAAAATCATACATATTTAATTATATCTATAGTTAAATTTTAGGATTAAGTAGACTAGTATACAATTTTAATTAGATTCTTATCTTTAAAATAATTAAAGTTACCTTTCCATATAATGAATGATTATAATTATCCAGGTTCTTCCTCTAGTCTGCTTCATCCCTTCCTTAAATTGTAAGTGGTAGATTGTCCAAATTGGGTTTCACAAATCTTGTAAACCGTTGAACATAGCTAATGTACAGCTACCTAAAGTTAATATTTACACCTAATTGATAATGAAATTAATTTATAGAAATTATTATTAACAGAGGAAGGAAGGAATCAAAGGAATGAGAAATCAAAATATTACTATTATTATTTCTACAAGATAAAATATTATTCTAAATATATATAAATACTGAATGAATTGCTATGATTGAGAATGAGATATTGTTTCTAATTAAGACACTTTTGAAAAATAAATTTGAAGGAAAAAGTTTTGTCAAATTGGAAACCTGTTTTTGCAGATGTCTTTGTGTCTTTTTATTTTTACTTATGGACTTGCGCTTTACAAATTAAAAGGGAAATGCCATGCGATATAGAGCAAAACAACTACGCTAACCCGGTCCCGCTTTCTCAAGTTAAATACATAGATCATATTTTCTCCATAAAGTTGACATGCATCCAATCCAACATTATATTAATTTTTTCTGCTGTGATAAAAACAAAAACATCAAAAGTAATGATTGCAATTCTAGCAGAAGAAAGAAGTAATAAAATATTTCGAAAAAAACATCCATTTCGTTCTTTCGAGTCACTATAAACATTTTCGGGAAAACAACAACAGTAGAATACTACACGGAAGGCAAAAGTAATAATTACACAGCTCCATCCTGTAAAATGCAATTACTTTTTGTATGTGGCTTTATTCTCAACTCCATAAATAAAAATGAATGCAGCGGAAGGAAAGTAGAAAATACAAAAGGCAGCATGCGCAAAAACTGTTAAACGCTTGAATAATTGAGGTCTGGATTCTCATGCAATTTTCTCTGGCTTTCTCATAATTTTATTAGATTTTTTATTTTTATACTCCTAAAAGCGGAGTATGCGAGTGGACATAAAATAACATTGCTCGTTGCTCTTTTCTTCCATTTATTACTTACTACTACTTACATCTAAACACTTTGGCATGCCGTGACATGACAAACATGATTCGTCCGTTCAGTTCCTTTCATCCACATTCTAATAACCATCAAGTCAGTCAAAGCCGAGTAAAGGTTTGTGGTGTTTTGGGGAGCGGAGGGTTACTTTACTTTCGATTGGCTGAATTATTTGCATGAAATTTCGTGACAACGTCGTATAAAAAATGGTGGCTGTAATTTCCGGTAAGCACAGTGACATGCATATTTATTGCGTACATACGCTAGAAAAAGACTTGCCACAAAAGAAGAAAAATAAACGGTGGGATCAGCTTTATTTTCTGCAGACTTTATGTTGTGGATTCATAGTGGAGTGAGCCAACTTTTTAGTTGCTTTCTACTTTACTGACTGTATGTTAACTTTTCTTCGTTTATTTAATTACATAAACGCATCATAAAGCAATGGACACAACCTCACCTGCGTTATGGATGAAAATGCAACCACATGACATAAAAGATATCTACTGATTCAATTATTATAGGATCAAGCCAAGCGACATGTTAAAATGGACTCACGTATTCCAAAAAGTCAGTAACAGAACGTATTATAACAAAGTTATACGATTACGAAATTAAAGAGTATGATTATAAAACGGATTAATTATTGACTTCCACTTACTCTCTCTCAAGTAAAAAATTGTTCCATCGATATTAACCAATATCGATTAAAGCATATAATAAGTACTTTCAAGCAAAGAACCAGGTACTTCATTTTTAATTTTGTTTAGTTTATTATTATTATTATTCATTTTTTATCAACGTATACAGTGTATAATGGTCTATAAATGACTGGAGGAGAAACGAGATAAAATAACAATAAAAACTTACAGTATGTCAGAAGTTAGTTATATACAATTTCACATATTCAAAATTTCATACGAATCTAATTCGTCAGTGGTAGGGTAGAACTTAACATTAACGAAAAATATACATTAACATTACAAGGGCAAGTACATGACACAAATCATAAAAACAGTTCTCGTGTTCGAATCTGTACTAGTACAATAAAATAAAGAAAATAAACTTCAGTTTAAAGGTACTCACTATATTAGTGGGTGCTGGGAGTTACAAGATCCTTTAGATTAACTAGATAGAAATAGGTGTTAGTTCTGGCTTTTGTCTCAGAATTACAAACATTAGCGCAACCGGAAGACAAGCTATTTTTGTAGCCGTGATGATGTTGAGCACACGCAGACATATCAACGCATAAATAAAATGGAAATCCACACTACAGTGTGTAGGTAAATAAATCATGCAGTTCTAACGAGACAAATTATTAGAATAAAAAATCCCGAGAACGATTCTCACATTTTGGGCTTGAAAGCCACAAAACAACTCCCGTTTTCCTATTTCTGGTTGGTCATTAGAAAGCGGTATCCTTGTAAAAAGTTAAGCATCTGTTCAAATTTTTAGTATGGGGGACATATTTCAAATCAAACTATCCGTTACACTCACCATTCACAGTCATTTACTTTAGTGCAGTGTCATGTTCCATCTTACATTAACGATGAGATACATGCCGCATTAGTAATGTACTTCTACGTCATAACTCAACCTCTCTTTATTTTTTGACAGCTATAGAGGCGTGTGCTAAAATCCTTACTCATGGTACTGACGAATGCAATTTTAGTCACTTGCTTATTCTCAAAAATGCACTACTGAAATGAGAAAATCTCGTTGGCGGGATGATAACTGGCACTGTTATTTTGGGGGTCAAAGGTGATCCTACTGAGGCTATCCAACAAGTCAAAATGATAACATTAAACTCGAGTTGACTGAGAAGAGACGCTTCATTCTCTTTCTATCTTCACTCTTCACTCTATTAATGTTTCATTCGCTCATTCAAGGAGGCAATTAGATCAGTTCAAATCAAATTACTGTGACTGGCAATAAAAATATAGCAGAAGTAAACTGAGCAGTGTCAGTACCATGATCCTATAAGTTGCAGAACTCAGAGCAAAAAAATATATTGTGTTCTTCACAAAGGCATATAGAAAAATTTGAGATGGGTAGATGTTTACAATACCATCTTGAATATTACTTGACTCGTATTATACGTATAGACACACAGTCCTGAGAGCCCACTTATAGAAGCGATTCAAGATAATGATGACTCCATTTTAGCAGCCAGGAAGTAGATAAAAATGGATGGATTGGAGTCAGTCAATCTTTCCCCTTTATCTCAAATCAACAAAGTCACAGTTGGTACAACATAACATTCAAACTGAGCCGGCTTGATTGCGGAGCAGAGTAACTTGATTTGAGAGCGCTGCTTAAGAAAGACAGTTTAAATACAAATTGTACAATTAATAAAGTTGAAAACTTAAACTCCTTTAATTTTTCTTTGAATGGGTCCATCGTTTCATCGTCCTACGAATTATCCTGTTCTGATTTTATATATATGGTGGCAGCCGACTTTAAATATAGCTTCCTTTTAGGCTATTCTAAGCAAAAATTCTTCAATTATTAAAGTAGCTCGGATGGGGTAAGAAGGTTGAATATCCGTGTGGGTCAGGTACGTCAGTGGCCACCCTGTATAAAACATCATTTTGACATTTTGTTTAAAGCAAGACTTAGAGACCGAATATAAGGCGACTTTATGTGGACAACTTAAAGTTGAGCAAGCACAACTACAACAAATAGATTTATTAATTCATTAAACATTTGTATGAAAAACAGATCAGTACATGTATTGTCTTGTA
Source organism: Cyphoderus albinus (assembly GCA_021029165.1). Taxonomy (NCBI): domain Eukaryota; kingdom Metazoa; phylum Arthropoda; class Collembola; order Entomobryomorpha; family Paronellidae; genus Cyphoderus; species Cyphoderus albinus. The sequence continues at coordinate 18,374 of VYYJ01001302.1, read as the reverse complement.
ATAATATAAGCAGAGCAGTGACATTAGTTGTTTAAATTGCTCAGATAATTTGCTTAACTACGCCAGACTCACAGAGATATACAATACCCACCACCGACATTAGAGACTAACTCTTAATTTGTTTGTCTGAGAAATCCTCAGTGAAGATAGGCACTCCAAACAAACTGTCATTTTTGTATTTATTATAAATTATATTCAATTGTGAACATATTTGCATCCATAAACCCCGTATAAAAGAGCAACAATTTTATTTGCTTACTCAACTCAAACATTTAAATGGAAATCATCTTCTTTACTTCCAACTTAAACAATTTTTACTCCACGTCCGTTAAAGTTCGGTACGTTGTAAAGCATGTAAGATGTTTTTATAGTTATTTATTACCAATACATTTTTTTTCATATATGTATTAGTGTTTTCCTGATATCGTAGCATACAGAGGGCAGTTCGAGACATTAATACCAGTAGAATAAAACATTTTTCGTCTTGATTCAAATAAACCAGCTTGCTTAAAATTATCCCTTTCTCCACTCCGCATGTGCACCAAAGACATACCCCGGTTACAATACTTAAATTGCCTTTTTATGACACAGATAAGGTTTTTATGGGATATTAGAGTTGGTCGATACGGTAAATATATTGTTTAAAGGAGTGACTATACCAAACCTCCAAATGCTGACTTCTGATTGGTCCAACAGACTCAACCTCAACATCTTACGATACGATCCTTCGAGAAAAAGAGGAAAACAAGTAAGTAAATAAATACATTATTCATTCTTTCTGTTTCAGGTTGTATTTGTGACGAGCGGTGACGTTTTGATGAGCCAACACTTTTGTTAATGTTGCAAAAGCGTTTATCTTGAAATTTGTGAAAGAGCAAAAAATCCCCCTTCCCCTCAATTCCATGGACCACTTTTTGCTTCGGCTTCATTGGGATAAAATAGTGAAATGGTCAAATTGGCCAATCTATTAATGTTGGAAGTGGGGTAGTTATAATGTTCATATTAACATTGGCACACCAAGTGTTTTATTATGACGATGGAGACGAGAAGAGAAAGAGAAGGGCTTTGGTGCTCAAAGTTGTAAACAAAATTGTTGCTCAACAAGAGCAAAAACAAGTGATCTGAATTGAATAAATGAATACTGAGAAAGAGAGTCAGAAAAAAGGAAACATTGAATTTTGTCCGGAAGAGTCGGAATTGCTTTTGCATAGCATAAATATACTTTGTCGATCTTTTGGTGTTTTATATAAGTTTACAACATAAGTTCACAAAAAACCGTAGCTTCAGTTAAATCAAAGAATGTAACTGTAGGTTAAATTATACCTGTTTTCTTTCATGTCATATCATCCACGGTTTACATTTAACATACATGACTGCAAAGAAAATATGAAATGACTTGAGTTCAACCAAGCGAAGGAACGTTTTCACGAAAATGAACAAGAGAAGAAACAATTTATTTATTTGGCGACGTGAAAGGTCAAACAGCAAAAGGAAAAGTCATTTTTTACAAACAGTTTCGTTTCTTTTTTGTGTGTATACCTACTATACCTACTGTGATTGGAAATGGTTTCAAAGTCATTTTCATTTTGCAAAAAACAAAGTTGTTTCAAATGAATGATATAAGAAGGGTGGTGCTACAAAGTCGCAACACAACAGAGAAATAATAGATGGGCCATAATGGAGATGTATTTTTGCTCAAGGTCCCACTCCTACTATTACCAAACACATCTGCCGCTCATAAATTTCAGCTCGGACAAAAAAAACTAGAAAATATTATCATGGCCGGCGATGGTGATGATAAAAATGACATGCAAAAATCACACTTGGATGGATACAAAACATTTTCATGTACAAAGGAAATAGGAAAGGATTCAACAGTGCAAATACGCCTGGATTTTGTATTGTTGTCTGACTTTTGACTTTTCCATTCCGTGAGGTAAAGGCATACTAAAAGTGTTTGAATAGATTGTCGCTAGTTGATTATACAACAAGCAACATAGATATGAGATATTCGTTATTGTTATCTAAACAATTTCTTCATTGCAGCTGAACTGAGCCATTGTTCATTTTTACCAGTGACTAAAAATAGAATTGCTTCATCACTCTTTCATTGATCGCCAGCGGGAATAAAGTATTTATTTTCATTAACATTGTGAGAATAAAAAATATGAATTGTCTACCAAGCCCTGAGTCCTAACGCTGAGATTTGTGGTCTCCGACGATAGTCATCACGTCCGTAACCAATACAAAGAGTCACGCTTCAGTTCTCAAGTATTCTCTTCCCGTAGTGCAAAACACAAAGATCTTTTTATGTGCTTTAAGTTGCAGTTGCGGCCGGCGACCATTATTTGCATTTACATGATGTTACCTACTATGGCTTACCAGTTTAAAAGCAGGTCGTACTTCACCAAATTTATTCATAGTCACAGCATCCAAAGGCAGAATCTACAGCTAGCCTTCCAATTCAGGAATATTTTGCAACATACATAATGAAATGAATGACACTTGTATTGTGCTGTGCTTACTTTTATTATGGAACAAATCAGTAATTGTCCATGTCGTCTATTCCATTATTGGGACTCTCTCTTGATGGTTACACGTTACACCTGGTCTGTTGATGATGTTACTAAGACTTTTATTGGCTTCATGCAAGCATAAACTGCGTGTAGCAATAAAGGGAGTAGGAATAAAGAAAAAAGCAAAGAAATAGCTCGTTTTCCAACTTTGTTTTATGTTCTTGTTCTGTTTTGTGTAGTGGAGTGTATGGAGTGCGTCGAAACACAACGTAACATTTCTTACTACTTCTTCTTTCTAGAGTTGAGTTGAACCATTAATTGCGGAACACAGGCATTTTCGTTTGGTTCAGCGAGTGGAGTCATCACCGTATGAAAACCCCTGTTGTATATACCAAATATAAATAATATGTTTACCTTAACAGAAATATAGAAAGAAGGAACGCAGAAGCAAAAAGGATCAGATTAGATTTATAGTTTTGTTTACAACTCGAAAACGCTCTAACTTACAACTTTCTGCTCCGTGATCGAGTATTGCCTGTAATGCCTGTGCTCTCTTCTGCTCACTACTTTTGTACACTTTTTCTCTTCCTTAACTCTAACGAACAGACCAAGGTTTCCAATCCATCCGACATACAAAACTAACGCAATGTTTGTTTTTTATATTTTGCTCTTGAGGTTCTTCGTAAAGCTGTACTTGTTTACGATACATCAATTAAATGTTGTGCACTATGATCCTCTACGTCTGTAACCACACGATTTGCTCTTGTAATTCCGTCATAAACCCAAGAAAAGATTGCACTACGTGTTCGCTGCTCGCAGTTGCATTTCACCGCTTTTACTAAACACGGAAAATTCGAAGATAAATGGGATTTTGAAGTAGTAAAGGAAAAGTAGTCCACATTAATCTACGAAATAAATATTTCTACGATAAATCACAAACAATCAAAGGCACCTGAATTGAAAACGTGCAATAATTAACAGCCTTTAAACAGAAAGACTATTCAAAGACATACCCCACCTATGTATTATGAAAATACCAATTAATTCACGAACCATTTCTAGTAACAATAAAAAGGGCACACTGTAACAAAAGTAAACTTTTAAGTACTGTGACAATTGGCTACTAAATTTAATGGGTCTAACAATTATTATGTTTTCGTACACTGCACGAAGCAGTATATCTTATTTATATCTTTAACGGTTCTATTACTTTTTCTATCCCATCCTTATCACACATTATTGACTAGAAAGAAAGGTACTCGAGTTGTCTACTGTGATTGAAAAAGTATTGTTTCATTGCGATTTAATCTTTTATATTGTACTGCGTTTTTGAACGGACAGTTCTCATCTTAAAAAATAGTCAAAATTAGGATATGTTGGGCCTCTGGCGACGGTCATCATTGTGAAATTGTTTAGTATTTATCAACGCTCTTTTTATTTCGCTTGGCGAGCCCAATAGATTTTTTTTTAAACGTCTGTTTTTTTTTTAAATTCTGTAAAAAGAAAACTGATTCAATTCAATCCAGCCTTAAAGTTTTGTAAGGAAAAGTGATAATAAATAGATGCTACATAAATTCGCTATGGTATAGAGTATAGAAGTACAACCAGTACAACATCTAGCATTGTTGTAGTAGTATTTACGTAATTCACTTTACATACGCTGCAAATGCAAGCGAGGAGAAATACACCAATGTAGCATAATTTTCTATGTAAAACAAAAATATTTTCCGGTGTAAGTGACTGACTGGTCATTTGATTGGATACTATCGCACATGTATCAGTTACTTATAGGTTAGTATAAATATCTTCATCATCACAACAAAAGCGAATACAACTTTTACATTTTAGCAAGACAACAATAATTGAACCAGAGAAACTTATCACATTATTATTACCTATTCACATTCAATTTGGCTCTCTAACTTACCATTCTCTGTTTTCCTTCATTTTCTTGTTGTTGACGATGAATGATAAGGTATTGGTTGTGTATCTAATCGGCTACACCAGCACAACAGTATATTGTTTATTTAAGCAATGGCAAGGATGGCGAGTTTACTCGATTTGGCTGACACGAAACTATTAAAATGGTCGGGCTATTATGAATTTTTATTTGAAGACAGAAAAAATCCTTTGGCACTGCAATCTACAGTCATGTATGTACGTACTATATTATTATAATAGGCATATGAATCACATCATACGTATCTCTTTTTGAACTTTTGCCTCTATTAAATTGCATACTATAAAGATACTTTTAATTGTACACAAGAAAAGCATTGCGTAAACCCAAATAGTAAACTATGCACTATGCAAGACATTTTATCTAGTATTGTATGTTATGTTAGATTGCATTTTAAGAGCCGAGCCGGTTTGCCGGTTTTTAAATAAAATAAACTAAGTTTGCGTCTGGCTACTGACTGCAATATCTACCTTAAGGTACGACTAGAGTTCTAATACAAAGTCACTAAAAATAGTCACATAAAGTATGTAATGTTTTCAAGGTTGGGAAAACTAGAAGCGTTAATAAAAATTTGATTGGATTGGAGCTAGTGACATTGTCCAAACATCTGTCTAGGTGGTTAGAATTGAAATTCATGACTTTAGTCACATTTTTCGGCGGTTTGTAGGTTTTCCAATGAGTGTTACTTGTCATGACATATTGCTGCTGTCGACATCGAGTTTCATAACATAAATGACAAAAACTCAAAATGAAAAAAGAAAAGAAAAGAAATGAAGGTTTTAAGCCAAGAATACGTAATGATTTTATCAAGATAAAATGTAAGCCGTGTGGCTTACACTTACAGTTCCGCTGCATTGTGATGTTATGTTATGTTTGGTCAACGACAGCTTTTATTTCATTTGTTTTTACAGTTTAGTGTTTTCTTCTGAAATTGGAATAATATAATGCATGCCTCGTGCAGAACTTTCTTGGACACAAAATTCAGTCAGTCTACTACAGTTTTCCCCTTTGACTGGGAATAGTGTTGCACACAGTAGAAGAAAATAAATACGACATATGCATTTCATTGTGTTGTGTGGTAAAACTTTTTATGACTGGAGAGGCCCCACAGAAACATTTCCCTGATACAACGTCCCTAGGCGTAAATATAACGCATTTTGAGGATCATACATGATGCCGCGAAATGGTCAAGGTAGCATAAAAGTGTAATAATAAAAATATGTATGTAAGCCGTCACGAATAAAATGAAATGCACACTCCGGAGAATTCCATTTTAGTGCTGCTACTCTGGTCTGGTGGTGCGGACGGTTTACCATCATTTCTGTCTTTGTGCCACATCTTTCTGTTTCCTTGTTATATTTCGTGAATTTATGATGCAAGTTCGCTCATCATGATGGATCATGTTGCACACTGAGGCGAACGCCAAAGGAGTCATTAAATGCCGCGAGAAAGAAAGAAAGCGAGCAAGGATCGGATAAATATGTAGCAAGTTTGGGGGAGAAACTCGGCTCTGACGTACAGACACTTTCATTTGCAATGAGAGAAAAGTAACCAAAGTAAACTAGAAATAATAAAAGCAAGTCACTGGAGAAAATAAAGAAAGTGAAGTGATGCGAAGAAACACGTTCGCCCTTTTTTACACTCATTACTCCTTTATGTATTGATGGAAAACTGGGTGTTACTTCTCTTCTAATGAAATGCTAAGATACATCCAAGTTTATTACGGGCAGCCGCCGGAAAGCGGGAACTATTCATTAAAATGATAGGCAGACGAATACTCTTTATTTTATCAGACAGTGTTGCAGTTGCGGTCGTTCTTGTGTGGTAATAGTGATGGCAGAGGGGAAAAAAGAGAACAAGCGTTATTTGATTTTTTTCGTTCAAGTAAATAAGATAAAAATATAATTTTGGGAGACGACGCGACGTGACTCGAAGGAGAAGGGTGAAGGGTGGTAGTAACTGGTAAGTAGATAGTTGCTCGCTTGACACCATCATCGACATCATTGAATGTGCTCCACTCGTTTTTATCCACTCCACCCATTTTGTAGATGCTCACTTGAGGAGAGAAGAAAAGTGTCGTTGTGAGATTTGATGTCTCTCTCTCTCTCTCTCTCTCTCTCTCTGTTTTCCCTATTTCGATTTCTCCTTCTGGTCTGGTAAGTTACTTTCCATGGCTCGTACGCATAATAATTATGTTCCCTCTCGGACGGCGGCGTCAACGTCCATGATTTTTATGGCAAATGCAGGAAATTATTCCTCTCGTAAATTGCCTGGCAGCTTGTGTACACTTGAGAGGCAACGTTTACAACACTTTCGATTACTTCCTCTAGCTGAGCGGGTGTCAGACTTCCGTCGTGGAACTAAAATGTAATAATAACAAGTTAGAGTGCGAAAAAAAAGAGTGGAGTAGAGAAAATCGAGGCTTGATTAATTTACTCTATTTTGGTTAGTTAATAGATTGGAGCCAAGCTCAACTTTTCTATGCGTACAGCTACATTTTATTAAAGACAATCACTTTTTTTCGATCAATTATCAGTATCAGTCAGCGGAAGCACGCAAACTTACATTGTAAATGAGTTGCCTTTTCTGTCCAAGTAAAGAGAGAGCGATCCTTGCCACATTTCGATATTGCCAGGGATGATGTGGTCCCAGTGTTGAGTTGTACACTTCCCTGCCCATGCTTCCGACGTAGTCTTCGGATCTCAATTTATTTAGGTTGCGTAAAAACTCAATAATAAATTCTAGAAGGCAAATGTAAAACAAAATGAATAAATTAAGCAGAGGAGATCATTATTCATTATTGGCGTTTGTTTAGAAATAAAATATTACGAAATGAGCGATGGAGTATTAACACTGTCCGAGACCCGTTTTCCAACTGATTTTTCTGTGGAATCCTTTTCACTTTCTCAAATGTTACCATTCTGTCAATAGTTTGGTAGAAAGGGCCATTTTCTCCCTGCTGATACTTCTTAAGTATTGAAATTTTCTGCTTGATATCTCTTCCAATATATCGTTGTATAACATTTCCAAGTGAATCCAACAATCTATCTGGATCAAAGAATATATGTGTTTATGGAACGGTAGCAAATTATATAGCGTACATTCATATTCGTTTTAAAGCCGTTTTGAACAAACTTGCAAATCTCCCTGTACGCATCAAGATATCCGCCAAGGTCAATTTCTCCATTACCATTACGAATGCATGCCTCCAGACATTGTTTCAGGACCACAATGCTAAACGACTTGCTTTGGAGAACCCGATGACTACTGGAAACATTCGGCACATCTGCTTCAATCATTAATGAACTGCACGATGGAAATAGACTCGAAGTGGAGCCTATCTCAGGTATGAAGGATCTCGTATTTGATGATGACTGCGGGCGAGTTGGAGGGTGTCGATCATCAACATAATTGCCTTGGTGGCAGCCTGAGTGGCACTTTGTCAAATTATTACTGGACCTAGGCTTATCAACTGCCGGACAACCTTCAACTACAAACAGATGCCTCGGCACTTTTGGAATGCGGTCATTGTCGGAATTGTCAACTGGCTTTTGCTCTTCTAACCCGGTTGCCGCAGAGGTCGGAGAATACCCACTCGCTTCTTCACTCGACATTATTACGGACCAGACTGTGACGGTTTTCCAAAGGAGATATATACTGATTATATTAATATGAACGACTGGGAATTTTAAAAACATTCATGGTGGTACGCCATCAAAAGCATACCTATGCAATTTTGAGGAGAAATATCTCCAAATGTATTATAAAATCCCAGAGGAAATTTTACCGCCCTTGGAACAAGACCAAAGTTTAATTTGAAATTCCTAGTACTGGGATACGGATTACTGATAGTGTTGTGTTGACATGACTATTGAAAAGTTGATTTGGAATAAAATAATATTTTTTAATTTAAACAACAGCATGAAACGAATAGGACACTGCTATAATAATGTTAACATCAATCATAAGGTTAAAGAAAAAATATTTCGTCCATGGCAATTCCGGTAGGGAGGGAGCCCATAACACTATATATTTGGAATAGAAGGTTTGAAAACAAGGCGTTGGAGAAAGTAAAGCAGAAACATTCACCCAGTTTGTCTTGAAAATCGTTGAATCCGAAGGATTTCGACATCCTGCTAGTTCCAAAAAATGGTCGTGTCGTACCTTCATTTGCATCGTTTCATTGCATTGCATTGCATTGCATTAAGAACCATTTGTGGTCACTAGTAACTTAAAACCCCATATTTTGTGACTTTCAATTTACATAGTAAGCCATGATTGACTACAGTAGGTTCTTTCATTACAAGTAGCATACTAGCATTTATGTAGCTGAGCCATTGCATACCACTTTAAAATGAGATGGAGACTGATAGAAAACGTCATGATAGAAAGTAGAATGGAAGTAGAAGTAAAAGTAAAATTAATGTGCTAGAAGACGTTCTAGGCAATTTCGCTTAAGCTAAAGCAAAGTAAACCAAATAATCCAAGTAAACAAAGACTATCTTGTTCACAAATCTACTTACAACATACATAATGTACATAACCTTTTGCTTTGGCTTTCTGTCATCGCATGCAATTTCAGTTTGAATCTGGTTGTTTCTGCTTCACTCTATCAATCTTCAAAACTTCCAAATTTACACTTGCCACATTGGCTGGGAAAGAAAGTTGACAGACACGGTTCACCACCGCACTAGCACCAATGTCAATTTTAGTCGTCAGAGTCTCTTATTGGAAACTTCTAAACTTATCTCTGACGTAAAACGAACGTGTGCCAGCTCCGATTGTCCCAAAATAACCATAATAGGTAAATGTATGCATGTTTTAATTTCAGTCCTGGTGATGGATTTCTGCGGAATAATCATCTGCGGTGTCCGGTGCATGGTCAATAGTATGGTTTGTCATTAAGATCAGCGCTATAGCTTGTTTGTGGCGCATTAAACTTAAATTAGCTATAACAGCAATGACAATAGTTAGCAGCTTTCAGGCTAAATTCGTAAGTTAACCGAACTTTCATTTGCGTTTAACATCACAATTCGCCAAGTGTTATGGAATAGTTTGACCTTCACACCAAAGATGACTTCAGAGACATTCCTCCCACTTTCTGTAACCGCAGCGCATTCCTCAAGGAGAAAAAGTCGAGAACCTTTTGTAACTCCGTAAGACAAATGCCAAATTCGAGTTCTTTCTAGTTACAATTCACGCTCTCCCCGAATGAATTTGAACTTCATTGAACACGGAATCACAGAGTACAAAGACTTCAATCAATGAAATAACTAGAAAGAAAATTTTTTAAAGTTGGGTTAGCATTTTAATTTTGTACTTCTTTTCACTCAAACCATTTTCCCGTAATACATTCGTAATGTGTGGATGGATGTTTCATCATAAAATACACGACCGTCAACTTACTTTTGGCATCTCATCCTTTAACAGATTTTCTTGAAAAATTGGAAGAAGTTCACATTTTCTTGGCATATAACAAGCATTCCCTCAATATAAGATGCAAAGTATGCAATTGGGGGTTTAATTTTACTACAGCATTTTGGTCGTGAAATATTGAAACGTACGTCGTCTTTTAAGTAATATTTTTTTGCGGAAAAATGAGCAAAATTTCATCGCACGGAAAAAATACAGTTCAAGCAGATCGCGTGTAATTCTGCTTCAGGCTGTCAGTTCAACAAAGATTTTATGTTTCTGACATTCTGCCAGCTTGAAATGTGCCTTTTGTGGATTCTTTTTTTCATTTGAAATGTTAATACGTAAAAACAATTATTTACATACTAAACTTAAGGTGCTAAATTATCCAATGTAACAAAGTTGCATGAACGATTTAGTCATCTAGGCATAAAACTTTGGTTCAATTAAAAATAAAGTACTCGGTTCACATTGAAATAATGTTTCTTTTTCTTAGCAGCAGCTTGTCAAAACAACAAGTTCCAACTTTTAACAAGCAAGCGGATGGAAGTAAAAACAAAAATAAATGCAACTAAGCAGATAAAATACTTGAAGTAAGTTATTTGATTTTTATATTATTTTTGTACCAGAGGAGACCATCTGAAAAAAGTAAATAGAAAAATAGAAAAAGTTATCCCATAATAATAATAATAACAAACAGAAGTAAAACGCAATGCCATGCTTTCTACATATCTTCATTTTACTATGATCGGTCTCGTCGCGGTGAGTTGAAGTTAAAGTTGTATTATATTGGTTATCAGAGTTTACTCTTGCTGGCGCCTCCAAAATGTGCAACGATAAAATAAATATATAAATAACACTCCACTTCCTCTTTACTCTCGCTCCAAAGGGGAACCAGATATTTTTAAGAAAGGGAAGTGGAAGAAATAAGGAATATTCTTTGTTGGTTAAACATAAACATATTTTAACAGATAGCAGTGGCCATCAATTTGGAGGGAATAAGGGAAGGACGAAAGAATGAAAATGCTAAGTTAAGAGAAAGAGACCTTTCCTTTTCGCTGTTATGTTGTCTCCTCCAGGTCATTGAATCTAACGGCCTTTGGACTGCCAGAATCATTAAAACAGTGCTATACAACAAAAAGTAAAGCTATAATAATGGTGATGTTGATGATGATTATCACGGTAGCATCATGGCATGCTACAGTGCGACATCTCAAAGAAAACTAAAACTAACCTCATCATCCTCCGCCACAAAAAAGATTGTCAGGGGAAGGCAGTGAAAATAAAACACTGACTATTTACGGTTATTTATATATTTCAATATAAAACGCTCTACAGTAAGGATGGGAGAAAGAAGCAACAAAATCAAAGCTAATGGCTTGAAGAAGGCGTAAAAAGATGCAAATGTTTTTCGGGAGAGAAAGCCGATTGGTAAAAGATGAGAAACATAAAAAAGTGCACCAGTTTAATAGTGCTGACTGACTGAAGTCGAGTTGATGATGCTTTCTGTACTTATTGTTAGTCCCCCTTTCTTTCTCAAACAGGCAGTAGTTCTGGACTGAAGTGAGACTACTCAACCTGTGCTAGCCTTCAGGAAATGGATGCAATATTCTTTTTCTATAATATACATATTCATTATGGAGTAACATTGCATTGCAACATACTTCCCTTCCACTCTTCCTTCCTCTAGAAAAAATCAGATATCTTCATTCTCTCTTCTGCTTCCGCTTCGAGGCCTTTCCATAATGTTCTCGGAAAAATAGTAGCGGAAAGGGAAAGAGGAAAGGGATCTTGCCAAACGACCCGATAAAAACGGATGCCTCTTTAAAAATCCACAAGTTATTGCCAATTATATGACCTCCAATGATATAGTTTATATAGTATGTTAAAGGAGAAGCAATAGACTAAAAACTACTCCATCCCTCCAACTGTACACTGATTTGTAGTTTGTGATTTTCGAGTCACTGCTAAGCGGACACCCCAGCTGATTTACAATAATGAACTAAACTTAAGCAGTTCGAAATATAACATTCCATTCTGCTTGATTGTATTTATATTGCTTACAGTCACCAGTTTTTAGTTTCACGTTTCAGGCGGTGGCATGATGTCAGGCTGGTGCCAAACTGCCTAACGTTTATTGCATCTCGATCACGTTTTTCATTTGTTTGTTTTGCTAGTTGATAAACTAAAAATCTCAACACGAAATGGGGATTTCAAATTATTCAAGTAGACAAGAGAGTTTGGCAGTGTCATGTTTTTCTCTTTCCATCTACATGCCACTAGAGTCCTTGTGATTTTGTGTATTATTATTTTGATCCTCCTCTTCTTCGCACATTTTCATTTTCCAATGGAACGAAACGAGATTTGGATTACCAGGAATGGAACGCGCATTAAGTTACAAGTTGTTGTGTTTCAGGGTTTCTCTACCTTTTCACGTTGACGCTTTCTGACAACCCAACACTTTTGTCTTTTGTTCTTGTTTTCCTCTTGTTGACATTTAATTTAAGAATGTGACAATGGGTGACGTGCAAGCGTGTAGTGCTAAAAAGTTTGCATTCTTCTATTTTTTACTACGACCCACATGAGAGAGAAAGAAAGAAAGAAAATCTTTGGCGACAAACTTCATGTTATTTTCGCGAAACGATATTCCAATTTAAATGCGTACAAAAACTATTTATAGATGGAATAAATTTTCCTCATGAAGAAAGAAAGCATTTAAAATCTCTATCACGCATTAAGGCATGCATTCAAGCGTGCATACCGAAATTCCTACTCCGATAAGGAAGGGTAAAAACTCTATCCGCTACAACTAGAACATTTCTCTTTTCAAAAAATGATGCAATATTTGATCTGCCTTGCAATTTTGAGAAAAGGTTAGAAAAGTGTATTTTTATAAAGCGTAAAACGAAAGTCACGCTCTCTTTACATGACATCTGCCTGCTTGTACAGTGGTGAACGTTACACTAGTTACATGGGTCGGTGGATCTATTTCCATGAAAGTTACATGATTTGAATCTGAATCAAATTGCGTGTGCTCTTTTGACAGGACTCTAAAAGGCATCTGACTTATATTTTGATGCGTTGAACTGAAAAAGTTTTAAAAAATCGTTGGAACAAAAATATTGGATTTTATATATCAGTGAAATGCAAATGCAACAAGCTCAGGTTTTATCATATAAATTAAAAGATAAGAAAAATTATTCAATCATGATTTCGTGAAATATTACACATTACGTCCCTTTCCTAAAAATACTGGAAAGTAAAATAAAAGGCTATATTGAAGTTGACGGGCGGCTGGAATATACTTATGAAAGACAGTGGGTGTCGCCTGCGTAATATTCCATAGCCTCAATTCCCAATCCCAACCATCCCACGTATCATGACGATTTAGACAAAATAAGAGTTTTTGCTTTGTTTTCATAAAATATTATTTTTATGTAGTTATTGATAGGTTTGTGGCGAGTGCTTAGCTCACACATGAACATTGTTTCCTTTGTTCATTATTATACTTGAACAAAGAAAGAAGTGCCTTGAGTGGTAAATGGAATATGGAATCCCACCTACATAAACTTTCAGACATTTCCGGCACAATATAGTCATGTTTAGGTATTAAAGTGGGCATCAAAATTAGTAGAATATAATTTTCGTATTTTCGTTCACATTATTGCGGGATTACGAAAAATTCAGTTCTGGATTTTATTTTTGCTCTTTGCGTGAGCCGCGTGAGGTAGTTAAAAAGGACTGTGGTTCTTACAGTCAGGTCATGTCACAAACAACATTAAGCAGCATTATGTCATATGTCCTCCACATTAAACGTCAAAGTCAAAACTGCTCCATTATGTTTGACGTAACAAAACATGACCATTATTGGCATCTATGGTAGATAAAGTCAATAAAAGAAAATCTATCCTCACTATTAGATTTATAAAACTATGAAAATTTTCCGTCAAAATAAAATATATATAATTCAAAAATGTTCAGCACTGCAACACCCATTTTGGGTTTTGGATAATGTCGAATCCGTTGTTTTAAACTTTGTCAAAACCAGTGTCACAATTTAAAGTAAATTAGAACAGCCATCTATTTAATTATAGGTCATACTGTAAATCATAAAAATCATACTGCCAAATCGTTTTTTAAGTTAACATTTACTAAGTCCAGTCATTTAATCACTTAATTGACATTGGTCGAAAACCAAACATTTGTGCACATGCAACATCATACAATGTGGTTGTACATATTTATTAGGTAATACATTTTGAGGCTATCTTTGTTTGCCTCTTCTACGCATCAGTATTTTTAACATTCAATGTTGTTTGATTAAGTATGTAGGTAGTAATTTCTCGCGAACCCTGAACCTGAACTTATAGCTGTTCAACTTTTGATTTGTTTTTATTGACAATTACAAGCTTTTGATAAGAAAACTGGGGACAACCAGTTTAACTACTACTAGTGCAAGCTAAAGTAACTGCAACAAAATGGAATTGCAAAATTACGCAAGTTGTTGATATGATAAACGTTGTTGAGTAAAACTGTGGTGCTCTAATAAAAGATTTTAATGTCAAAATGCGATGTCAGGGAGGAACAGTTTAGCTCGCATATTGTACAAAGCAAAGATAAGAGATACGTTTTTATTTCTGTTGACAGTCTTTTAGATGGATTACAGTAACTCACGAAATCGTGAACTTTCAAATTATTCTTAAAATCACGATCTTACGCGAGATTATTCAAGTAATTTCCCCTAAAATTATTCTGAATGTGAGATAATTTTCTAAGATTGCATTACTACAAATTACAGGCACTGTAAAATGTGAACTAGTGGAGCAACACTGCAAAATCTACTACAACTATCAGCCCTCTAATGAAACGAATTCGAAATTTAAAATGTCTCAGACTCGACAATTTTTATCTTCTTCGTTGACATTAAAACTAATGCTTACATGCGCATGCTATTCAGATTCGGAAAGAGGTGACACGAAAAAATGCATCGTGTTGTGTTGATGCCACTCGAAATGAGATTGCGCAATAAACCCTTTTACACAATAACGACATCCACCTATTTGTATCAATTATTTATTTACGATGCGCTAGTGCCAACCTCGATAACTACGGCTGACCTCACTGCTCCATCCGAGGTTTTTATTTTAAGGTCGCAGTTAGTTATGTCTCCGCCGTTGTAATCAAGGTTATGTATTCACAGAATTTACCGTGCATCGCGATAATGACAATGCTGACGCCATTCGTAATGGCCCTTGGCTTATGGCATAAAATACGTAGGTTGATCCTACAACTTGACATTTTCTTACGACTAAGCTTGTTCGTGTCTACAAACAAATATAACTTATCGTTCTCATGTGTTTGCTAAACTACAACATTACAATACATGCCACAAAGCACGTATGTAAAATGTAACTTAATTTATTACATTCTGCAAAAGTGTGTTTGTTCTGTATTTATTTTATTTACATGTAGTATTAGGAAATTAGGAATATTTTTAAACCCACAATTTTAAAATATTACTGCGACAGAATTGTGCTAAAAAAGAAATTGCCAATCTGAAGTGAGTCTGTCGCACATCAGACCGACAGTAACATCACTGGCTCTGCGAGGGCCTGGTTGATTCNAAAACACTATTTAAAATTCCGAAACAGAATGACATTGTGGAATCTTGAATTTTGGAATCAGGCGATGAAAATGTTCTTTTAAAATGTAATTTTATATATTTACCTAAGTACATATTTATTTTTTTTCAAATTGGAGCTGGCATCTTCTTCACTGAGGTAGTAGTTAAATGCGGATGACGGAATATTTAATTAGTTTTATCATGATTTGAAAGAATGCGTCCTATGAACAACATGACGCTACAAACAATGGAAATTCCATTATGGAATGCACGAATGCAATGGAGCTCTGCACTCTGCACTGCATTTCTGCAACCATGCAAAAAAGTAGAGTGCGTCACACCACACATGAGAAAAAGGAGTCATCAAGTTTCAGGATGCGAGGCAAGAGAACCAAGCAGCTGCTCACAATAGTCACAATATCTCTGTGGATGGAGTGCGTTTTTTAGGTGCATGCAAAAAAGTTTTTTTGCGATTTTGTAATTTGTTGCGTGCGATGTATTAATGCGCGATGATCATTAAAAGTTATTGACCGTTGACCGAGTGTGTTTAAACTAAAGTTTGTTTAAACGAATGTGCTATTAAATGTTTTTCCCAAGAAAAAGAGTAACAATGTTCTTCCTTCCTAATTAAAACCAATTGGAATTAAAGACCGTCGTTCAAGACGTTTTTACTTTATCGACGTGCTGTGCAAAATCAAAGATTCATGTCACGTAAATGAAGAACTAAAAGTTATATAAAGTAAAAGTTTTATAATTATGCAATCCAAAACTGACAAATTAAAAAGGAATATTAAAGAGAACTTGCCTCACATTCCGCAATGTCAACCTAAGGAAATGCCTAAATTAAGTCTGAGATAGATAGTGGTAAACATGATTACAGATATGGAGTCGGAGACGCAGTCACAAGGTCAAAAAATGTCACTTCCAAGTTTGGGGCCATTTGCAGCTTCTCTCGTGGTTAGTTACTGGTTCTATAAAATAGACTTCTATTCATTCAATCAAAATCAAACACACTTCTATTCCACTAAAATTTTAAATTACTATAAAAATAATCATGTCTGCAGGCAGGGAGCGCTGCTGGAACCGCTGTAGATATGACTTTATTTCCACTGGACACCATTAAAACGCGACTGCAGAGTAAGAATGGTTTCTGGAAAAGCGGAGGGTTCACGGGCATTTACAGAGGAATTGTCCCGGCGTTTGTTGGATCCGCACCGAATGGTACTCAACCTTAACACTTAATATTCTCTGTAATCTATAGTGAAACTTAAAACTAATGAAACATACATTTGACGCAGCTGCGGCTTTTTTCTGCACTTACGACACGTCCAAAAGACTGATGGAAGGTTCCCTGAAAATGACTGGAAATCCTGTTATTCATATGACTGCTGCATCTCTCGGTGAAATTGTATGCATAGTTTGTCTATTTCGTTTTGATTTTGCAATTATTTGGTAATTCAGTTATAAAATATTTCTTACAATTTTATGTCAGGGTGCCTGCATTATAAGAGTTCCAGTTGAAATCATCAAACAACGACAGCAAATTTCGAAGAAAACTGCAGCCAGCATTGTCACTGAAACTATGAAAATTGAAGGCATGCGGGTACATGATTACCTTAAAATATGTCCCTTTATAACCAATCGAGTAGATTAATTCACTAGAAACGTAATTATTAATTAAAGGGATTTTACAGGGGCTACTTTAGTACCATCTTTCGAGAAATACCATTTTCCATCATCCAGTTTCCGCTTTGGGAGTTTTTAAAGATTCAAGTGGCAGGGATGAGGGGTTCCTGCACACCATTTGAATCCTCTATATGTGGATCAGTGGCAGGTCATTTTTGCTTATTCATCCTTTGTTGTTCTTTTTGATGACGTTCCTAAATTGTTTTTGAAAGATATTAAAGTACCGTTTCTAATTCACTTATTCATTATTGTAGGTGGAATATCTGCTGCTGTAACTACTCCACTGGACGTAGCAAAAACTAGAATCATGCTAGCTGATGTATCATCCGCTGAATCAAAAGGAAAGATGATTCCTGTTTGGAAAATAATCTACAAAGAAAATGGAATGAAAGGGTAATGTTATAATTTAATTTGTTGTCTTCCTCAAAGGAATATAGTGATCAGTTTATATGAACAAATGATAACATTACCCCCTATCCGGTGCAGATAATTAAAGCAATATAATGTTTTTTTTAGCCTTTTTGCAGGGGTCCTTCCTAGAACCTTGTGGATATCATTTGGCGGATTTATATTCTTTGGGACATATGAATCAATTAAAAGTTTGGTCACGTCATCGTAACGATTCGTTCTAACGTGACTAGATTCGTCTAGTCAAACCCAGACACTCAAGTTCATGGCTACTTACATCATCAAGCCAAACAGTGATAGTCAATCATCAATAGTTTTAAAGTACTCATTAAATGGTGACTGATGTAGCCTACGCACCGCAGGATAAATGCTACTATGCATAGCAATGGGTGCCATCTTGGAAAATCAACAAATAAATACGTAAAATATTTTCAAAAACGTCAAGTAGCTGAAGCTGGTGAACGCGATTCTATGCATAATATTTCTATACTTTATATTTTAGCCATAAAGTAGAAACGTCACAATATTACGCAATAGAAAATCGAATAAAACTTAAATCATACGTTAACAAGTTGCACGCAACGAATAAACTTATTTGACAATGTCTGTATTTGGATTCACATTTTCCTTCTCAGGAATCGAAGCTTTGCTGCTGCTAGATTTGACATTTTCGTCGACGGTATCATCTATTTTGTCAGCTTGGGTCTCCTCGTGTATTTGATTCTTCTCATCGAGCTTCCGGCAGCACGAGTAGCGAGAAAATATTTTG
>VYYJ01001301.1:0-32887 GCA_021029165.1 Cyphoderus albinus | reverse complement strand
CAAATTTTTAAAGATATACTACGTAATTTACAGGGACGGCAGACGGCATGTGGTTCTTCTATTTAATACTAATGAAATGCATTTATTTTGAATTTTACGGGAGTTCATAAAATTAAGAAAGCTTTGTCCAATGTACAGAGATTGCAATTGCATTATGCAATTTGCATACCAAAAGATCAATGCAATAAATCAAGAGCAAAAGATCAATAAATTATGCATGGTTTATTACATTGTTCGTTATAAAAATTTAAATAAATCTAATGATTTTTATGAATTATGAAAACTTATTAAAACAATTCACTGATACTTGTCGCCGGCCATTAAAAGTGTTTAACTCATTGGTACGCCGCAAGGAAAGAAATAAGAGAGTGTGGTATTAAAGTCATGCATCAAGACAATGGGCCTGCATACATATGTACTGCAATAAGGTATCACAATACCCCATACCTTTGGTGGCAAAAATTTTTGGTTACCAGAATTTTTACCATAACCAAACTTTAAAATTTCTGGTTAAAATTTGTGAATACGTGGTAAAAATTCTGGTTACCAAACAATTTTGGTAACCATAAATTTTAACCAACTTTTCTGAATCCGGCTGCTGCGCTCAAGTTCGGCTGTATAACCAAAATGACTTGACTCCACTACGTACAATTTACAGCCAGCTTTCTCTAAGCCTTCATACAATATTCAGAGCTGCATGCTATAATTCTACTTTTAGTGAAACATTTCGCAGCAACAAAACTGTAGCTAGTTTAAACCCTTCAAAAGAACCAAAAGGCCGCAGCCGCAACACAGGTAAACTTCGGGGAGAGTGTTTACAAGAGAACAAAACCTGCAAACTTTTTCTTGCTTGGGGCCTTCATCTTCCGAAATAAATTCAAAATCATGTCAAAGGAAAAGGATGCTTATAGCAGCGTTTCAAAATGGTTCACAGTAATGTAGAGTAAAATACAGACCGTCATAATTTCTACCACATCAAATTCACAATTCACTCATTGTATACGCTCATGATTCACATCCGCAAATGAAAAAAAAAAGTATTTAGAGTGAATGAGCAAAAAATGTCTTCGTAATGCGAAACTTCCCATCTCATTTAAAAACACCATCAACAAATTGCTGTGAAACAGATTTTTGTGAAATGTATTCTACGCATGCATGCCTCACAGTAGCATGCGAATATGAAACGTTTACGTGAAATTTTATAGATACTCTCTATTACATAAGAGCACTTGCACGTTTTACTATTAAACGCTTATGTCAGGATTTTCAGCGATTTTGTAAATTGTCGAGAAGAAAAATCCATAATATAATATATGAATGTGTATAATACGGCCATTGAATTTAAAAGTACTGAGAACATTCTACTTTTAAGAAACAAAAGACAAGAGAGGAAAATAATGAAGACGAATTTCCTTTCTTTTCTGCCAATTTCAGTAACTACATAAGAGAGAAAAAAAGTAAGGCAAACACAGCTACCCTCTTGGGGGAAGCAGAAATGTGTGTTGCCTTCCTACTAGACGTCTACTAAATTCAGGTGAATGGAATTTCTCTTCACATCGTGTTCCTTTTACCATCCATCTTAAAACTTCGTTGCTGTTTCTTCATAATCATTCCTGTGGAGCTTCTATTTCAAATGTTTAGCTGGGTAGGCATTGAATTGTACATAATGTATATAACTGATATAAGTGAATTTATTCGTTTAGGGCCTCGTCTTAAAGTTAGAGCTCAACTCAGCGCAGCTTCTTGTTGTTATTCCATCTACCACTTTATTGTATGCGCTGTTTTAGGTTTTCCTGGAAGCTAAAAAGCAGTAACTGCCAAAATGTGCGTTTGCCAGTACAACGAATTGTCTAGGAAGCAAAGAGCATGTCAGCAGCAGCCAGCATCATCTTTTCAATGTAATTAACGTGATACCATGTCAAGAAACGAAAATAATGATGATCATATTAGTCAAAATTGTGCATTACTTCAGAAGAGCAAAAGCAGGAGGAGTTCACCACTACAAAAATAATACGAAAATACTCTAGCTCTAAGCAGCTAAAGAGTAACTGTCAAACTGCCTGTTAAGTTTGGGTTGATGCTCCGCTTCTTACATTCATTTTCTGTGACTCTCGCTTCGAAGTTTCAGAATTCGGTATGATGTAAGCTAAGAAAGTTGATTATGGTTTTAAAATATGCGTCGAAGCTCTATACTCTGTAACGGCTGTATGATTATAACGATTGTGTGGTCTATACCATACTTTTAAAGTGCAAATTTAGGGTAGATGGACACAGACACCTTCATTCCATTATGTAATTTTGAATTCGGGAGTTAATTTCCTTTACAAAGTTGCTTGCTACATTAAAATACTACACGGACAATACTTTAAAAGCACAAAGAATTCGCCCTTATTCAGATTCCTTGATGCGGTACACAGATAAGATCATCATTCATGACTTTCTTAACTTAAAATGGATTACTTTTTATTATTGCACAATAGAAGAGTTATGCCACCTTCTTCCTTAATTAAGATTGCTCAGTCAATCCAGTTTTCTGCTTTTCGACAATACATCTTTCGATTTCCAGCTCCTTGATTTTAGTTTGTATAGCCGTATCATAATCTTATCATAAAGAGTTATCACCAAATGGCAAGCCCAACTTATGCACAAACCTAACTCATTTACATATATGCATCAACAGCTTGATAAAGTCTACATAAACTGAATTAATGGTAAGTGAAGCGAGGTAAATCAAAACACGTGTAACTTTGTATCTTTGTTCGGAAAGTGATATAAATCCGGAAAACGTTATACTCATCACGAAGTATCATTGCTGAGAGATTGAACTGAATGATAGCGCACATAATCATACTCTTAATTTCCTCACAGCAGAAACGCTATTGCACACTCACTTCACATTTACAACCTGAGCTTAGGGAAGTAAAAACTATTCTCATTTATAAAACTGTTTCGTCAAAAGAATCGTGGTTAACTGCTACAAAATTGCGCCTTATAAAGGCAATAAAAATATCTGAGCGTGAAAATGCTCTTGAATTTGTCTGCAAGAACATGCTTCCTTTTCAAGAATGGCTTTTATCAGCCGCAACATCCACATAGTTTACATTTCAGTTACACTATAATCAACGTTTTCAAAGGATGTCTTACTTCACTCAAATCACCTAAATCGAGAATCTTTCTCATTACTACTTGAAACTTGGATGTTTCACTGATGACTCTTCAGAGAAAGAATGCATCAAGGGAATTTTCAAATTGTTGTTACCCAGTAGTCTCTAGGATTTGTTCACATTGAACTGAAATATTTTATGCGTTCGTTTGCCTTACAACATTAGAATTATTTAGTTACAGTTGATAGCTGAGCGTATTTACCAGAATTATTCCATGTAGACGTAAAATATGAAACTTTGTAGTCGCAAATTAACAAGAAGCGTGTTCATCCTAATTAGTAAAAATGTGTCTTTAAAATGCACACCACAGACACGCAGATATTACTTTTCATTTCATTTATCAAGACAATCCTGGAATTGTAAGCGCTACTTTTAAAAACTAAGAAGCTGCAATAAACGTGAACTATCACACAATTAAACTGTGTTTAATGGTTTAAGTAATGTGACGGTGACATATTGATTTAATCTGCAAGTCGGTTTGATCTCAACATTAAATTTCTAAACTTCATGAACATTCTAATTGTTCTTTAACAATCTATGCATTCGTAGCCGCGAAGCAGAATGAAATTCAATAGTCGAATACCTTTAATATTTCATGTTCATACGTTCGTAGATGTGTATTCCGAATAAGGAAGTTGCAAGGACGTGTAACCTTCACGGAATCCTTAGCATTTCTTATGTTATTTTTCTCCCCCTTCATCTTTCTCCATTTAAATAAATAAATAAATAGTGCAGTCGGTAGGCATCTTAAATAAATAAAAAATTCAATCTACAAACGAGTGCATCAATTCGTTCCAACAAGCAACTAAATTTCTTCTTTCGTATTCATGAGATGAATTTGCTGCACTGCAATCATCCAGGTAGGTATTCTGTGACATACTCCAATGTCGCTGTCATTTTGTAACATTACTAAAGAAGTATTTATAAGAAACTTTTTCCAACCTTTTTGATTGTTTCAGGTGGACGAATACAAGAAACTTTAATGTCAGTGTCGTTCTAGAAAAACAACCGCACGACTAAACATTCTTCTTTTATAGTAAATGTCGTTGTATAATATAATATTCAATAAAGACTCCGAAAACAATTCCCAGCCTCCATAACAGTTTCCGAGTGTCTCTTTTTATCCCTCAGAATTTTCCGGCTTGCACTGCCACTGCAAAACCAGAAAGCCCCTTTTGTTTGCAATCTCTTTTTGTGGAATCTACTTTTCTCTCTCAACACTCCAAACCTAAGATCTCATTCAATCAGTTAGTTCAGCTACTCAGTGGAAGCTCAACGTTCTGCTACAATACTGCCACCATGAAGACAACTTTTTTCTCTTTAGTTGCTACAATTTTTTTTCCATGCACGACAGACAACAGATATGGAAGTATGGAAGTAAATCGAAAAAGAGAACGTAAGAGTAAGAGGTAGAATAGGAGAACAAAAAAGGAAGTTAGGTACACAGAAGAGAGGAGCAGAGTTCCAACACATGCCATTTTTGCTTCAGTTTTGACCAAATGAAATTTTCACTCAAAACAACGTCAGGTCCCACTACCTAAGAACATACGTTGGCATTTGTAGGTTTGCATTGAATTGTAGGAGGCATGTATTTTTCTCGTTTCGCACAAGTGACCAGTCTAATAGCAAAAAGTTTAAAAGTATATAAGGAAAATTCTCATGGTGTTATTTTCCTTCGGCTTTCTAGAATTGGCATTGAACATGTGAGGAAACGAACAATAGAACTTCTATGATAGAAGACGGCATTCCCATCTCAACCCCAATTCCTTTCTTTTCTCATAACGTTGCAAAGAACATTCTAAATGTGTACGTCCAGTGCAGCACTTTGGGTTTTAGAAAAATATGATACTGGCAAATAAAGAAGGATGACAAAAATGAGCAACGAGATGAAGAAGCACTTCTTTTGTGTCCACGCAAAATCCTTTTCATTCTTAGCTTACCACTAATACTGCTTACAATGATTCATGGATTGTCATCATGAGAAAGAAATTACAACCTAGAGCTTTTAAATGTCTACTAAAGACTCAAGTGTACAAGAATCTTTGAAGTCCTCGCAATTCTTTACAAACCACTACGGCGTCATCACTTCATCACTATCGTCACTTTAACCATTATTGCCACATTTTCAGTTCTATTGTTGTGGTAATAGTACACATTCAAAACTCCATGCGAAAAAGTGCAATATGATTCACGATACATCATCGCCTGCTTGCGTTCAATCCTAGTAGAACTATTGTAAACAGGACCAACAAACTCCTAATCTTTTCTCTTCGCATTATTCACAGTTTCTTATTATTTATTATCCTGAATTGCATTACAAATTCTCTTTTTTTAAATGTGTTTTTCATCACTCGTGCAAAAAGATGTGAGGGTATAATAATAGCAATAATAATTATATCCTTTTATCATGGCAAACGCTTAGCAGGTGATCCATATAATGAAGCATAGTGACAAAAACGATGACGCAGCATGCCTTGCTTTTGATTTGCCAACCAGCTGAGTTCCTTGCTTCATTTATTTATACTGCCACTAAAGAAGTCCATGGGTTATGCCTGTGCTTTATCTGTCATCTCCACATACCAAACGACGAAGATGATCGTTGATCATAATGGGATAAATACACCTTCAGGTGTTAGCAAAAAAACAAACATTGTATGATGAGAATTACAAGGAAAATGACGCTTGGCACCAATTTTTCATCCTTTACTAAATTATACACGCATATTTTCTTTTGTAATAATAATGACCATTTATCGATCTGAGGTATACTGAAATAATGTTAATGTTCATCATAATGATAAAACCAGACGCAGACGGACTTTGCTTGCATTTGCATTATTTACATTTTTGATTAAAGTTCAGCATTTATTTTTGTTCAGCGTTGCATGATCTAGTCCGGTTATGAAAGGATTACGACTTTCCCAATTATTCAAAGCGTTTCATTTACTAACAGCTATCAAACGTAGCAGTTATCGTTAAACGCAATTTATTAGATAAAATTACATTAATCAGCACAGTATTAGCCTTGTGCTGTCTGCTTTTTCTGAGTTACAATATTTTCTTACCTCGACTTCGTCCCCAGTTCGATTCAAACATGTGACGAAGGATTTTCGTTAGCTATTAAAACTTAAAGAAATTGCTAAGTCACGTTCTTGTTTTTAAGGCAAGGTTGCCACATAAGAATGGAACCAACATGTCTGGTTCTACCAGGCTCCTTATTTCATTTGCAATTGTAAGTCACTTTTATAATCAGGAACCATCATTGAAATAACCCATATTACTAAATCCACTATCAGTTCAAACTTAAAAGATTGTGGGTAATGTGCTTACTACTCAAAAGAAAGAAAATATCAAAGTAATGCCTTTGATGCAGATATTTTCACGTGTAACCACTTTTAGAGTGAAGGGGTTCAGCAACGAACAATAGCAACAGCAACACTCAAGATTAGTGGCTTACTTTCTTTTGTAGTACGGTTTTCTTGCGTCATTATTTACTATTGATAATCATTATCACTTCAAACTCATGGCTACAAGAAGACAATTATATATGAGAGAGGCAGAGAAAACCACACCAAAGGAAAATAATCTTTAATTTTCAGAGATGGAAAAGTTTCGTAAAGGATGAATTCAAAATTATACCAGTTTCAGTACAACTCAGACCCTTATAATCCCAAGTTTTTGGTAGAAATGTCAAAATAAGAAATGTATTTGTAATTTCCCTACTTTTGCACATGGTTTATTCATACCATAATTTTATTTCAACACAAAGAGACGAAACGAAGTAATTTTCAGAAGCTGTGGGAGTATGGCGATGCAAAAGAACAATAATAATGATATTTGTTCTTGAGATGCTAGTGTATTATTAAGTGCTACTGCCTCTCCAACGCCCATGTTGCAAGTAAATAACCTACCATATTGGTGATGAAAGGAAGTACGCAGAGCCAGTCTTAATTTCCTCTTTGCGAATTACATTTTTCTCTGGGTTTCTACCCACTTACTCTTAGTTAGTAGTTTAGACATTTTTATTCTGCCTGCTCCTTGCGTCGTAAAAAACAACCTGCAATCATCATCAATACACCGCCAAGAAATGGTGTAACAATACTAATTTTGTTTCATCATGCTTCTTTCTCTTCAAATTGCATTGTGCATTATTGCTCGGTATATATGCATGTACAATGGAACACGCCAGATGTAATGGCAGCATGAAAATAGTTCAGTCAGTTCGTTATTTATTTATACATTGCATTATTAGCTTCACACTTCACACGTTTCTTTCGTTGCCTTTACATACCTCTTATCAAGCCCTTTCCCGTGACTTTTCCCTGATTACCTGTTATACTCTGGCTCTCCAAACTACACCAGCAGCACATCTATTTTATGTATGCTTTGTTAAACCGTATACTTATCAATGAATTTTCCTTATCCACTCAATCCAAGCTCGTTTTCGAAAAGCAGAATGTATCTAAAAGTCATCCGTAGTTGTCGAAAATTATTGCTTTTTTGGTTTATTCTTTCTATGTCGTATGTAAATTTATTTCTAGTTTTCTTCGCTTCTCCACAAATATTTTTAAAAACTTTTTATACAATGTTTTGCTCTTTATAGCTATTCATTTAAACACGCCTGCTCATTTTAAGCCTGTCAAATATTATGGATGTGTACATAAGCGATAAAAAATAATTGAAATAGTGAATGGGTATGAGTAGCACCACGCATAAAAGATTTTCTTTTGTTTCTTCGAGTGGCGAGTTTCAGCTACTGCAGTAGTCAGTAGTAGTGCAGCTGGAAAAGCTACATTTTTTCTTAACATACTTCATCCTTGGACTAACGAATTTGAAAGGTTCCATTTACAATGAAGGTAAGTAATAATTCTTTTGCGCATACATTTATGTAGCCATTAAGGATTTCATAGTGAGTATAACGAAGACTAAAAAACTCTTGTCCCTATTTACTGACACTGTGATACGTCATAAAAGCATTACTCAAGCACTTTTCGCAGACCGAAGACGATTAACAGTCGGTTGGTGTACAAATACATTTGAATGAAACTATGTAACCATCATCATTGTGGCAACTGAATATAATCTATTTGCCTACACATAAAGCATTCTATAAACTGAGACTGAGACACTGTGCAGGAGCAAATCTTGGTTGTGATAAGGACGATAACAAAGAAACTCCGTGTGTCAGAAGCGCAGCAAAAAGAGTTTTTTTCTTGGACTTTGCAAAGACCATCTCATTCTTTATAATGATCCTTGTCATAAGTGCCAATTCCTTAGGCAAAGTATAAAATGAAGGGAAATAATTTAAGATGGATACTCAACTCTAACCAAGAATAATACAGTATTCGATGTGCACATCAAGAAAATGACAACCAAAGCGAAGCACAAGTAAAAATGTCCGCTTAGAAGTTGGTTATGTAAAAGTGGTAGAGAGAGAGACGAACAGCCTTGAGCGGCAACAAACTGAGATTATTGAGGTAAAAATTGCAATAATAATAATAATCATAATAGCAGCAAAAAAGAATAGTTACCGCATACACAAGACACTTACATATATAAAATGTACTTCTTTGTATCTTTAATTAGAACTAGTAAAGAGTTTGATCAATTTGAAGCACGTTGCAAGGTATGTTGCTGAACATATCGCATAATGTGTCCCAATGCTATAACGCGTGGCTACAGCTGAAAGATTTTTACAATTTACTACACAGAGAATTACCTATAGCAAGATCTGTTGGAATTACTCACGATTTTTTAAAATTTCCTAATAAAAGCCACTGCGTGTCAGAGATATAATTTAAGTCAAGTAAGGATAATATGAATGACGCTTACTTTCGTGCAATTTGTACTTGTCTTCTTAGCAAGCCATTGTAACTAATTATTTTATAACTTATTCCTCAGGGCGAGCCTCAAAAACGGTGCCCAGAAATTATAATTACCATTGCCATCCGACGGTTGTTTGTTTGTTCAATCCTTGTGCTATCTTGGTGATACTGGATACATGGTTTGTTTATGCTTATGTAGGCATATATTCATAAACTCTCTTTGTCAATGGTAATCAAAACGGGTTTCAATTCTAGACATAGTAAAATATTGAAGCATTTTGAAGAGATGGGAAATAATGTTTCGCAAATGGGAAAGAGAAAAACTTTGCTACGTTGTTGTGACTCTTTCTGGTTCACCATGTTTATTATCCCAACGAAATGAATCCATTAGTAAAAGATAGGAATTCAAACTACGGAGACTTATGCAACTTCACCGACACCATCTTACAAATAAAAATAAACTCCACTGATTTCTCGACCAAAGAGTGAACAACATAAACATTTGTTGGGAATGTAATTGCTTTTCTCAACTATTAAAAATGCCTCCCGCAGTCTGGCTCCAAACACGCCTTTAGTTTGAACCATGAACAACCCTCTGCTTGAAAAGAATAATACAATAATGAATCTGAGCAAGCATTATAATAAAGCGTGGCTTGAAAGAGCTGTATTACTGATGATTATGATGAGTGCACTTGAGTTTCATAAGTTGCACTTCAAAGTTTCCTTTGCTTATTTTTTTAATCTGAGCTCTACATGTGTGTTGTGACAATTCTGGCTCTGACTATTCAAAAGGAAACTGGAAAAGCTGATTGTCATCGTTGAAAGTGATATCCGTATTTGATGATGACGATGATAATGTAAGTATGGCTGTCCTATAAACTTTCATTTACCAGATTAAAATGAACCATAAATGCGTACAAATAGCACTCGGTGCTGATTATGGCATATGGCCGTCCATCTCCATATCCGATAAAAATCAAGGGTGAGCGAGCGTGGGACGAGTTAGGGAAACCGCAAGAGTAATCTTCGGCTTTTTGGAAACATTCAACAGCCGCCACTACGAAGCACTCCTAGACTTTGTGTCTATATTAATGTAAAGTTTCCTGTGAAATTGTATTTGAAACGGACGAAGACATATTTTTATAGGATATTTCATTTCATTTTTTGCCAAAATCATAATTATATTTTTACTTTCTGTTGTTATAAACAGTCATGTCATACAGATATTCACTGATTGAAATTTATTCACTTTCTTGATTCTTATAAATCAAATTTTTCGACGCGCGACAGTGATTTAGGAAACTTTTTTGAGAAAAGAATTTCCACATAAGGAAACGAGAAAGGAAGAAATTTCCATCAATTGGAGAAGTGAATAACAAGGGTTTCACACGAGCTTCGATTCTCAAGCGACCCGGGAGGTTTCCTATATCCATCCATTCCCACTTTCATCAATTCATTCTAATTCGATACACAGACAGAAAACCTCTACTTCTCGACTCGGCACAGGTTTCAACTGGAAAAGATGGAAAACCGAAGGGGAAAAGATTTCATTCTTTTTGTGTCTCAGCAGGGACCTCCTCACATGAATTTAATGCCATAAAAAGTACAAAAGCCAACAGAACAATATAATGCGGACATTGAGATTAGAAAGACGAGTGGAATGGTTCAGTGAGAGTGACGACTTTTCACTGAGGAGAGAACAAATGTGACGATTCACATAGTTTACACTTTATTTCCCAAAGCTGACGCAAAGCTCCGTCGAATCGAATAATATCTGCCGTGTAATCCACACAACTGGAGCCCTTTTCACAGTTAAAATATGTACAACAAACAATCTTTACTTCGACTGTGTCGCATAGCGGGTTTTACTGGAGGTGTTTTTTCTCAGTTCCCCACACAATCAATAAATAAGAGAAGAGGAGTGTTAACAAACAAGGATTCGATTATACGAACGAGCACGTGAGGAAACCTATAAAGTGAAACCCTTTGGTCTTACAATAACCAAATTGCTGGCAAAGCAAAAGAAGGACTCTATTTTTACTTACGGATCTCGTGTAAATTTTACATTGCTCACTTTACTTTGCACCAATGTCAACCGAGTACACAAATCTGCTTGTGCACTACTTACACGAATGCCGAAGGAGATTTGTTCAAGGGCAGCAATGCGGCACGCTCTTTCATAATTGAATACTATTTTTAAATATTAACATAATGTCAAACCCATTACGATTTACACGTCTCATCAACAAACCTTCTACGACTGCTCGATTTGTATCGGAACAACCACACGTTTAGTGGCCAAAATGCAGAAACGGGAGACGAAACATGTAATGACAATGATGACGATGAAAATGATAATTTATGAAAATCCCTTTAAGCAACTGGCACATTGACAATAACGGTGGTCCAATGTAATTCATTACCACAAATATTAATGGTTCTCAATTAAAAATTAAAATAATAAAACATGAAACATGTAAATGAGAACAGAAGGAATGATTCGAGGAGGAGTTGGGTCTAGTAGGGTAGGGAGAGTTCAATTATTTTTCACTCAATTAATTCACTTACAAAAGTCTATCATAATCAAGTGCATTATTAATTATTTTAAGGGTCTACACCAACCACCAGTGGGTCGTTTCTTTTATTTCATGCGTAGATCACTTGTGAGAACAAGTGTATAAACTACGGGAGGGCGCAACTAAAGTTACTTTTGTAACAGATACTTATGATGAATGTATGTAAGTAATAATAAATTTTTACCCCACACTTTTTTCCGCTTTCAAACTACGGAGTACAGGAATACGAGTAAAACTACATACCATAGAAGTTGGTGATGTAATAAATAAAAATAGATGACGACTTTACATTTAGCTAAATGAAAATTTTTGTCCAGTCACGATGAAGATTGAATCTACCTTGAATGAATCCAATTTTAATAGTTACAATGTCCGCGATTTGCTTCCAAGCCCAACCCATGAAAATGTTTCTTATAAATTATAATGAAGAAGTACATGTCGAAGATCACAGGTTTTTAGCCACTTAGTATTTCAGCTATGATTTTCAAGGCTTTAATTAAGTTAAATCAAATCAATTCGTCGTGCTAAAACAGGTAAAAAGTTGTTTAAAAAAGTATTATTGCCAATTTTGCATTTTCTCCTTCCGCGATTTTAATAACATTGTAATTTTTATTCGCAAAAAATTGGAAGCAAGAGTTACATAAAAGTGTTAGTTTTCGTCATTACTGTTACGAATTATAAAGAATAAATAGCTAATGCTGTCCTCCAAGCGAAATATTAATGTATAATTCTCTATTCCCAAAACATTGATTAATAATCGTTATCAGTCATAATAATATTAATAACTCTTACTATTATTATTATGAACATTTTTCAAATTGGAATTTCGATCTCAGACTTTTCTTATATATTATTCTTTCTTCAAAACTTTGTCATTAATATAACAAATAATCAGTTTTATGCAACCAGTCAAATGACTAGCCTGAACTCGACATCACGATTCAATGTTGTGCAATTTATAACTGTTTCAATGAGATTGCAAATACACAAACTTATTCGGTTAAAAACTAATTTCTCTTGATACTTATATTTATTACCAAAAAAGGCAGTTTACACGAATCTTTATCAACTCCTCATGTTAGTTGCTACCTCTCAAAAGAAATAAGTTGAAATTTTAAAATATGTACATATTAGAAAATTCCTCTCATTACATGTACATCACGCTGATTTTTTATTTAGCCAAAGTAGCAATTCACAAATTTTTTTAACTTTGATGCTTTTTGCAACCTGTTACAGCAATCAATGCCCACTCACACGAAGTGTGGAATAGAAAGGTTTCTGTAAACAAAAATCTATAATATACGAATCTACCCAAAAATGGGACAAAGAATTTGTCAGACGTTAGAATTCTATTGAAAAAGATCGTATCGTAACTAATGTTAATGTCAAAACGACATTCATAAAATCAGCTTACTCTATTTCGTTCTCCTACTCAGGTAATTTATTATAATCGTAAAACAGTAACTGACACTAAGAGAAAACTATTGCACACTGCGACTCAATGGAGTTGAAGAATGTAAGAACGCAACAATGATACCCTTAGGCTTTTTTGTAATATTGCACACGAAAGTACACAACGAAAAATGATTTAATGTAAATAAAACCATAATCAACATGTACAGCCAAAGCGTCAATATCATTTCTTATTAGTGATTGAAAATATCGGATTTCCATCTTTATATCTTCAGAAGGGCTACTATAAACACTGACAACTATACATATCATCACAATCTTGATCTGACATAGAAGCAAGCCCATCTCTTTCGTCCGGTTGAGTTCAAATGATATTTGCGGATGCTCAAGCTCAACACAATCATTTCTTCAGCTTGAATAAACTCAATGTATACCTACTTCATTCGAATTAACATCACATCATATTTCGTGCTTGCGTCTGTGCATGCGTTTCAATCACTACTACCAACTTCTATTCTATTATATGTTGATTATTCTCATCAACTAAAACGAAAAAGTGGTCATTTTCGTTTGATTCATGTCATGACTAGACATTCATGACGTCCATGATGATGATGTGTTGACGATTTGAAACTGTTGAAGTCTGATGGGCGAGTTAGTGACTAGGGTGGGTATCATTTTTTCCCTTTTACATAGATTTTAGAGATATTGGATGTAAGTACACGCATCGACGCATTCTCCTCATAGATGAACATAAGTATCACTTGGCACCAAAGTCGATATGATCAGAAACACTGATCTTTGTACAATGACTACTATTTAATGTGTACAATTTAGGGAAGGGAATATTGCCTGTACTTACGCATATTAAAACCATGTAAGTCTTCAAGGTTTTTCATCGATGTCTCTTGCGTAAAACTTCGAGAAAAACTTGGCATGATCATGAAAGTAGTTTGATTCAAACGGAGCAAGTTTTTCTTTCTTCTTTGAAAGTAAGATGTGAGTAAGGTCTGACAAAAAATTTTGATTAAAAGTTGTACAGAATAAAAAGGAATAAGTCTTCTGAGAGAAACTTTGAAATGCAATGTCTAATGTTGAGGCTTCGCAGCAGTAGGGAGTGCGACTGATTTTGTAGAAAAAGAATCTTTTTTCCAGCATAAGCAACGATGTGCTTTATGAATATTTCCAGGATTGCCGGTATCCCCATGATGTAGCAGAGAATATTTCTTGGAGTTATTCAAGCCTCTATTCTTCCATGATACACAGCTTCAAAGAGGGGAAAGAGCGACAATGCCGAAAATCTATAGCTTCTTCAGTTCTTCCTTTACTTTTTTATATTGAGCAACAAAGTTCTGCTGGCTTCGGCAGAAAATTTTTCTGGGCGAGTCATAATTGACTTAATTTGAATACACAATCAAGAATTCCAAATGCACATTTTTGTACGAAGAATTTATTAACTTTATGGGAACAGCGGTTCTTTAAAGAATTTACGAAGTCAGTAAATTAAAGACATGATAAGGAATATTTGTTTTTTCAATTGCGATGATAACTTATGAATAAATAAAATTTTATTAAATAATTAATGCTGGGAACCACTAGTTCCAAAATTTTGGACCGCTTACTGATCTGCGCGTGCAGTTCAAAGTGAGTTTGTTATCATCATTATTTCAAATTAATTCTAAGGTTTTGTGTATATATTTATCGATCAGTATCAACTTCAACACCTTTCCCATTTTCGTATTTAATTACAAATACAAATTGATAATTTACATATGTAGAAAGACGAGCCCCTTTCAAAATTTGAATGAGGCGAAAGTATGCATTCAAAAAAGAAGATGCTCCAGCACAAATGCCACATATTGAATTAATTATCACAATAAGGAGCTATCAATTATGTACTTACAGTCCAGCACTACAATAAGTTAAATTCCTTTGAGGAAAAATTCATAATCACAATAATCAAACAGAATTTTCAACTGAGCGAACAGTTTTTACTTTAGGTGTGCTTCTATTTGCCACAGCAGAAAACAGAGAGAGTCGTCTTAAATTTAAGCGTGAGAAAACCAGTACAAAAATGTACTCTACTCATTCTCAGTTTTATAAAGAAGACAATTTTTATTAATCTAACAAACCCCACACAGTTTATTTGTACAATATGAAGTCACATTTTATGTGTAATGTACCTAACCTCCTAACTCCTAAGAAAGGACTTCAAAAGTTTTCAAAGTCCCACGTTTAATATAATATACAGCAAGAAACGTCTGACAATAGTAAATTCAGCATGATTAGTAACTTGATGCACCACTAGACTACCAAAGTTCTGCTGAATTTTCGAAGTAAATAGTGCCTTAAATAAATATTTACATATACTCTTGAAAACATTAATGTTCATAGTACTCATATATCTTCGTGAAATGTGGGTAGCGCTGGTGTTTAAAGAGGCGCATCAATTTATGCATGTTTGTACTCATTATTTTTCTGGAAGCTCGACTGGTCACAAAATCACTCCGGTTGGTTCTGCTGGTCAAAAGTAGAAAGGGTCCCTGCCGTCAACAGAAAACATGCACTACGTTTCGAGCATGGCTAATAAGTAAAGTTGGTGCTATATTTGTTGTTCGTCTTTTCACTTCTTTATTATAGATCGTATCTTTTGTGTGCTTCACTGCCTTTTCTTGTCATATTACACAAGGCTCAGCAGCAACTGTATTCTCACAGCAAAGAACCTGACACGTCGTTAGACGGAATTCTCACAGCAAAAGTTATGCTTTCAAGAGAAAGAAAGTGAACTAGGAGAGGCAAAAAATTAAAAGAGATAGAGAGATGAACGCTTCGGTGATAAGGAGAATTAACTAGACAGAGCTCATAGTGGGAGCATCTAGGCATATTACTGAGAGGAAGCATTTAATACAAAGGTACGCACATTTTCTCTTAAGTTTGCCCGAGTGGTTAACTCTTTATTCGAGAATACCACTTTGATAGTAAAGAAGTAGCTTAGCTTTACTTTTGATTTCCTGCTTACGCTGCCGCTTCCTGCGTGGAGTCCCCAATGGTGGCGATTTTTTTGGGAAAAAATCCGAGAAAACTTTCTCAGCAAAGGACAATGTTAGCTCACGTAGGCTTAGCTCCCTAGCTTGAAATAGAACTCATTCAACGTATGGAGGAGTTACGCTGACTTTGGGCTTTCTTTATATTAGGTACCTTCCTCGAGTTTTTTGTTCTTATGCATGAAAAAGATTTGATGTATGCTCGATCAAGTAACAATAGGAAGAACCCATTGCCAATGTGTTTGAGAGCAATTGAGATAACGCAACGACTACTCTATTCCACATAAAGTCAGTCGTTAAAACAGTAATGGTAAATGTGGAAAAAAGTATCTTTCGAGTTGGAATGGAGAAACTGGCTAATCTTTGAGCAAACTTTATGATTACAATGTTTGTAGAAGACTCGATAAAACGAAAACTTGCTGAAAGATTGGATTGACTTATATATATTACATAACTTAAGTGAAGCCATTTTTTCTATGGTTGAGCTAGACTCCACAAGTAACCGCAGTTATAATTTTCCTGTCCAGCACCTCCCCCAACGTACAATATTTTTATTTCATTTTTTAGGCACGGCCATCACGAAATATAGGATTTAGCAAATATCCTGAAGCAAAGTTAAAATAAAAATGCGAATGTAATTATCACTTAATGTACAAACGAGTAGATTTTTTCTTGAAAGATTACGAAGCTGGTAGTAGCTTATTTCACTGCTTACTTTTAGATAATAAAAAATGTTTCTGATAGTCAGACAAAGCATTTTACACTATTCAGGGTATCTTTTTAACAAATCGTAAGACAGCTACCAACAACTAACACGATAAAAGAGGTGGAAAATATGGAGAGATATTAAACTTTACTGAGAAACATTGTGGTAATGAAAAATTCGAGCACGTCCTTTTTATCTTCAGTTTAACAAAAAGAAAGATCAACAATAAAATTCAAACTTTATTTCTACATGTACTACACAAGTAGCGAACTTGATCCACTCTGCACGCATTTGATTATAAGGCGGTTGTGAGACTGCAGCTACTTTAACAATCTCTAGTCATCATCTAATCAAAAATAACCTACCAACCGGTCTTTCAAGTGGATGAGGTCATTATTAGTAACACTTATGAATTTTACGGATGTTTTTTTTTTGTACTTTTACAATAACCAATAACAAAGAAGTTGAGCCAAAGCACAGTCTTTAAAGCATGACAGCTGAGAGATTTGATATTTTTGCTAGGTTAACTAACTGACTGAGTGGCTAACTGGTAATTTTCGTGCTAAAAAGTGCAGTATCACCTGCAAACCGAGTTGTAAAGGAAAAACTTTACATTACATTTTTTACAGAAAATACATCCAAATGATCTGCCCACATATTCCCACAGCAAAATTCCAAAGTCTATAATCATTCTTACATCACGGTTATCATTCTTTCGTGAAATTATTATTATTACTTTTTACAAACGTTAGTCATATTCCTATTCCAGTTCAAGCAAACTTTCAGGTAAAAATTTGTGAGCTGGATATTTTTATGCGAATGTGAAAAGTAAAAAGGCAATTTAAATTGTTTGAGGTTGAAGATTCTTCATGTTAGAATACATTACGCAAACATGCAACCAAATCATTCGATTTTAGTAAGCAAATTTTGCATTTTGCAAACTACTGGTTGTATTGGATGCATTTTTCTTACACTAATCGTGGAGAGTGTATTTTTACTCGTTTTAAAATCCTGTAAACTTTGCAGGTTCACTTTGCTTTTTTGTGTACAGCATAGCTTTTGAATGTTATGTTGTGCAGTGGTCCAGTAGCATGACTGAAGATAATTGAAATCAGAAATTCGCTCATAGTCATTATGATAATGATAAATTATTAAAAGGTTTAATATCATATATTGAATATATAAATGTAAGAATAGAAATAATGAAACAACATATTTGAACTTTTGCGATGGTCAACAATAAATCTGTATGTTGGCTTGCGTGGTACATTAATGAACAACGTCATAAAACATTAAATAAAAGCTAACCAAAAATAGAAAATATAAACGTTGTATAAAATAGATTACAGTTATTGCTCTCCGTCAAAGGCTACTCTGATACCATATAGCGCCAATCAAATTGCACATAACAGTTACTAGAATATTAGAAAAACAAGATTTTGTTTTAACACCTAAACACACCTGAGCCATCAAGGTGTAGCTTTGTCTCCTATTGATGGTGTTTAAAAGGACTATTACTAACGACAAGTATTTTTACTGCCATCAGAAACATGAGCACATACAACAGCCACAGACCTTTTTGGCGTAGGGGGCGAAGAAGTCATAATATCGTTTGATTCGACAAATGGATAACGGTGCCTGAGTTTGAACAAAACATGCCTTAATTATCCTCATCAAACATCATCATGGCAAAGATGCCTTAACTGATAGTACTTTTTGCATCAATGTTTTGCCATGAGACTCGCAAAGAACTAAGCATCGCAACAAATCCGTGCGTAGAATTTGCCAGTTTTTATAACCTTCGAGCATGCAAACAATTTTCCAATCTTCTTCCTTTGTCAATCTTACTTTTACTATAATGAACCAAAAAATATCTGGTCGGCAACCAACATAAGGGAGAATCATTTTATGTGCCTATAGTTCATGAGGACAGATCGTCAATGAAAATATTTTTAAAGGCTTAATGAATTCCCTCTCGCAAGAAAAACGCTTTGTACTTATGAGCAATTTCATTCCACCACAGCCATTTATAAAATCATTCCTTGACAGAATAAACGATAAGCAAATTGCCTAATGCCGTTATTGTGAAATTACTAAATTACACTTCGCACCGATATCTCATACACAAAAGATATAAAAGGGATGGGGGTTGGGATTACCTCAATGTTATTGGCAAGTTCCTAGGCGTCCCGCGTCAACATTCACTTTGCCTATTATGCCTGCAGATTAGCTCTGAAAATGTAATGCTGTCGAATGTCCCTTTTTTATTGTACTTTTAGAAGGTTTTTATTTGAGAACATCCTGCAATCCTTTTATCATTGCATTCATTCATCACTCACTCAAATCACAACAGAGCACATTAGATATTTAATTCCCGTTTATTACTTTATGATGATAATGCAGAGCGCCAGCACACAAGCCACACGTCAACGTAACTGCGCCATGTTTTACAAGGCAAATTACAAACAGCATATACACTTAAATGGAATCAGGATGGAAAGTTTACACCATTAGAACATTTGAAATGCCATCCTATTATCACTTTCATCGAATCACACAATAAATATTTGCGACGGGGTAATAGATACTGAAATCCCATTGCAAAAAGAAATTATTGTTGATAGGTATTATTTTTGTGAGTGATTTTTATCCACGCGTTGCAAGACAAGTCTCAAGAAAAAGCTGCCGCTTTGAAAGGGAAGTTAGACTCAGGAGAAATTCACATTTCGTAAAGAACATACGTACAGGTGACTGCTTTAAGTTTTGATTTCAAACTCAGTTAAAAATTTTTAGTTCGTCAACTAATTGGTGCACAATTTGAATTTTCCCCTTAGTACAAAGTAGTTTGAACACTAAGTTGCATTCTCAGTTTGATTTTTGAAATTTTTAATAAGAGTCGATTTTGCATACTTCTTTCTAGACCACGTATGATTTCAAGTAACGTAGATATGAATGTATCTAGCTCAAGTCTCACACTCGCTCGTTCTTGGTTGGTGGTAATGAAGATACAAGCAAAGGCGATCGCATATTAATTTAGTGATTAACTATTCATCTCATGAACTCATTCAAAAACTTTGAACCTCATGAATAACTTTTTTTCCTTGTTGCACTAACTTACATCAGAGACACTTTCGCACGCACACCTTGAGGCAATTTGGAACAGACCTTCTTATCCTGTCCACAAATCAATTAATTTTGACATTGCTGTTAAAAGTAAAGCTGAAAGTCGAAGATGAAGAAATGGTTTTTTGATAGTCTGTTTCACCTTCTCTTTTGTACATAAATGCACTCTATACCATTTTATGCAGGAGACAGGAAGACATTATTTAATAGGAGGAATAGTTTAGTGCGTTGACCATTACCATACAAAGTCAATATTTCATATTTTCAGCGGTCGTAAAAACGCACTTCACACATTTGACTTTAGCTCTATTTGTATGATGAATGGGATTGAAAAAGGGCAGAAAGATGCGAGGACGCAAATCCACATAAAAATGCAACAATGGCAGCAACCACTTTTTCCGAGTAATAAATAAATGTCCAACCAACCTTGAATAGGGATGGCTGGTAAAAACAGGACAGAAAAGCAACAGCCAAGGAAGGCAAAAAACTCCCTAACAGTCAGAGACAGAGACACAGCGACTCGGTTATCGTTCTTCGAAGTTGACAACGCAACTGTTCTGTTGAGTAAGTGGAGCTCCTTTTCAGAATCGGAGAAGGAACTGAAGAAGGGGAGACTGAAACAAGAGCATACAGAAAGTGGGCAGAGCGAGATAAGTAAAGGAAGGGAGCAAGAGCAAAGCAAGGCCATTCAGCTCAGTACACACACAAAGAAAAGGAAACGACGAAGCTAAGTGTTCGTTTAACTGCTGGAACAGTGTGTACTTGTGCATTATGGATGAACGTCGAAGAACAGAAAATAGGAAGAACAAAAAAGACGTCTCAGGTTAGGTTTGAGAATTTTGCTTCGCTCCTGCTTGCCTCCTTCGTTACTCACATTTATATGCATGCATTCTCCGTCGCATGTGCCATGATCCAGAATCCCGGAATTCACTTACATCAAGCAACAACCCCGGCATATCAGAAAATCAGTATGACAGTTTCTCTCCTGCTCCTGCAACTGCCTTGCCCTCTTATTTCACTTTTTGTGTCTGTGTTTTGTACTCCTACACAAAACAAGACATTTGAGCCACCGAGTCGACCGATGAAAATCTAACTTTTCCAGTTCTCTTCACTTTCATATTTTTCTACCCTTCCTAACTCAACTGTTCTATTCAGCATAAAGTTCTCTTTTCCAGGTTTCTCTGATCTCGAATGTTGATATCCAAAATTTTACACTCACTCACTTGCACAATATCATTAGTACTCTCTCAATTTAGTAGCTGTTTCTTTCTCCTTGCAACTCTCGCTTTCTCGCTCATTTCATTTCTTCTTTCTGTCTCTTTTCACAAAATCTCAATACATATGTTTCGAAAGCAAAAAGGGTAGGAAAACAAGGGAGGAAACTTCGCTTCTATAATAATAGATGCTATCAAATAAATGTGGAAAATACACGCACACATATGTCAACTTGCTAAAATAGGAATTTGTTCCAAGTACCCAACTTCAATTTGGCACGGTAAGTAACTGTAGCCGTAACACATTCGGTCGGTGTAAGTCTCAAACCACCATCATCCTTGTATCATCATTAATGTGAAATGGTGATATTACATTTTAGCTAAAACGCAAACATCAGTTCATTTCATGTTTTGAATTACATACATTTATTTTGAGTCGGGCGAAGACTCCACTCTAAAGAGAAAAGACTGACAGAGTGCGAGTTCAGGCATCACATCCATCCATTTCCATTATGAATGGATATCCATTTGTGCTATTTCTCTTTCACTTTCCCGTCAAAACAAGCACATATTTTTCTTCCACCCGAGCTTATAAATGCTTGCTCAACTCTCCTTATTAAAGAGAGACACTGGAGATTCTTTCCATTCATCCATCTCACGCTGGAGTTGGTTTCGTCGAAATTGTTTTGTGTACTCTATTATTAGTTTTAGTTATGAACCCATCACGACGACGATAGGAAGAGCATAAAATAATCGTATGGCACTGCACACATGTTCACACAACACTGTTTTAATAGGATCACGTCGTTCACGTATACTCCAAGACGAGTGTTGTGCAAGCACTCTATCAAGGTTCAACCTTGCAGCGTTTTTATAATGTGTAAACTTTTACAATGTCGACGTTGTATTCTTCTTCACAACCATCACAACTACTGACATGAGTGAACGACATACGGAATTGGAAAGAAAAAATGGATATCACCGAAATTTTACTCACTCTTTGTAAAGCCCAGCTCCTTCTGACAAGTTGGTTCAATAAAGCAGGACGCGAGGGAAGAAAAGTGAGAAAAGATTGAGCGGGTGGTCGAAGCCCAAGCTAGTTTCCGACACCACATCAGCATTCCATTTCATATCAAAACTGAAAACTTCAACAAAGCAACAGAAACACACAAGTTCATAGCTTCCAACCAGTTTCTTGATATTATTTTTGGCAGGGAGGCTTTAAAGTGTATTCTGAAACAGTGTCATGGTTCGATATTTGAAGTATTCGAAAAATGGGGAAAGAAAAATTAAACAAAAAAACTTACATAAACAAACCATAACCAGAAAAATGCAAAGGTTACATTAGGGAAAGGCTCGTTATACTTGGGGTTACGTGTAGATATCAACTGCGACCTTTCTCACTCACTCTTAGGATGCCTTATAGAGTTGAAACTTCAAAAAAGTTTCCGTCACAAGGGTAAACATGAATCTTCTCGTTTCAGACATTTTCCACATAATGGATAACTAACTCAACAAACCTTGTCTTGCCTTTCTTTCATATAGACAAGCATTATACTACAGTGGGAAGATTTTTGTGTACGCAATACCCGGGTCCCTGTGTGTATGGGTACGAGTTACTACGAGGTGGTACTGTGGTAGGTGGTTTGTGTCATGTTAGGATGGGATAATGTTTGGAAAAGTATCCCTGGAAGTAGTAACCGAAGAGACGAGTTCTCGTCCTTCTTCAGCAAAAGTAGTCATATACAATTCAGAGCATTATGAAAGCATCACGAAAAATTATTAAACGGGCGGATGCGTTCAATAACTCTTTTCCGAAAAGGGAAGAAGAAAGGATTCCACTTACTCTGTGCAATACAGGATGTGAAAGAACGAATCACATCGTCGTCGTCATCATCCTTGTTAGTGTAGTTGTTTTTGCTTCGCCAGTACGGCTCACTTATCATAAAAATAATACCCACCACGAGAGACAGAGTAAGCCCAAAAATCCATGTCGCTGAGATCGACCTATGAAGGCAAGCTAGGCACTCGGAGAGACTCAGCTCAATTCCCTTCTGATAAGCCACGTAGATTACGTCGTTTCCTTCATTTCGACAGAATTATACTTTTGAGGGAGACATTCGGAACGGAGAACAGAAAAATACTATTTTCATATTATACTTTTACCATCATTTTGTGCATTCTCTCTCTGGGTCTATAACAGCCACCTTGCTTTGTACCATCCGGTATGAGCAGGCAAAGCTCTGTCAAGTAATCTAATATTACGACAGACAGAATAGTCAGAAGCATTCGCTGGAAGGGTTGAGAAATCTTCGTGGGTGTATAACGTAGAGTTTGTTTAATAAGTATATCATTGGAAAATGGTACATGTCCTAGTAGAATTTTCACAAACAGCGGCGGATGTTCCTGAAATAAAAGCAACTAAAACTAACGAGCTAATAATACTAACAAAGGAAAAGGGCCTTAGAAATGATCTTTTTAGCATACTTTGTATATTTTGTTTAACTTCACCGAGCGGTCTTGCAAAACACCTTAAAGTTTATCACTTAGACTGGAAGACGCACTTCCGAAAAACCTGCCCTGAATAGTCTATTGTTGAGGTGTACACGGAGACGCAAGTTCATTTCAGTTAGTTCGTGCTAAAATATCGAGACTTGTTTCTATCCCAGACCGCATGCCCATTTCAATTTTAGTGTCTTTTGAATCCCCTGAACTATTTTCAACAAAAAGACAAGTGGACAAAGAGTGCTGCTTCAGACTTGTCTCAGTGTTTTAAGTTCGGTAGATACTTTTAACTGGAGAAGCAGTTTCCATTAAAAAATTACTTCCGCCAAGAGCGAGTACGGAAAGTATTTATGTGAGTTACGGATAAAAGTTGACTTGAAATTGGGTTTCGGATTTTCGCCATTCATTATGGATCCCCTTTATTCTTTAGTTCAACTTCCTCCTTTCCTCGAGTGAACACCTGAAGATTTATCTTTTCGCACGAGAGTGCCACTCGCAAGTTATTTTGTACATTAGTGCACGCATACAGAAATATACGTCTATTGCACCTACTGTACAACGCGATCACGATTGAAATAAATGTGGCAATGCGTTACCAAAAATTTAACAAAAAAATGTGTTAGAATCAGACGCGTAGAAAGTAGTAAGAATGATTATTACCTACTCGTTACTTCCTTCTTGTTAAGATCCCACAAGGGAAAAGGAAATTATTTGATAGCGAAGTAACAAGAATTGTGTAAAACGCAAGGCAATATTTAATGCCGCAAGCAGGGAAGAAAGGAAGCACAATTTTCTTCGTTATTTAATACCTGTGTATGATTTCCTATAGAATATTACCTTTTAAAGGAAAAGGCACGAGCCAGCAGTCAGCAGAGACTTACTCTTGTTTGGATACATGAGCAGCTGAACAGGGAATCCAAAGCGATTCAATAATAGCGTTTATCTCACCATTTACATTCATCTGCTGCAAAGGCAGATGTTTCCACCACCGAAGCAATATTATATTACCTTACCATTTATACCCTTGTAAGAAAGTTTTTACAAGGTGGTAGTTAAATTTTTTGTTGCACTTCGGTGGTGGTATTGGCGGTGGTCGTATAAAATGGCCAAAGGTGATATAAATGATTTCGGCCTTAGCCTTTGTATGTTCCACTTCTTATATTGGTCTTCTTAAATGAGCCGTAGAAGACGATTCCAGAAAGTACATTACTAATTTTATTATAGCTTTCTGCTTAGTCGAACCGTAACGTTTCTTGTTCGCACACGCACCGATAAAAAGGGGAAGAGGATTACTCTGTTGCTATTTTCCGTCTCTACCATACCAGACCAGAGATGTTCGACGGTCGTGATAATACCATATAGAAAGGCAAAGCTTTAAGTGGAAAAGACGAGGTTTTGATGATGATGTTGATAATCTTGAAACGATTCTACATGGTAGGAGTAGCCCTACCAGATCGTAATTGGCATCATCGATTAACAAAAAGGCACAGAGAAAGGATTTTAAAATATCCTTGTAAGGAATTTCAGGCGACAGGATAGCATAAAGTATTGCTATACAAGCTCAAAATGATTTTTTTATTAATTGCATGAACATAAAGATGTAAAATCTGATAAAAAACTTTGTAATGTTTAACAGACTGCTGTAAAAACCAGAGATAAACACTAAACATCACTGGTAATTATTCAGCGTATAAACGTGAAAAAAGATGCTTATTAATTCTGATTTCCGAAAGCAAGTCATGCCTGATACCTGACAAAAATTCTCTTCAATAATAATGATTTTCATTCTTCTTGAGAAATCCCTTCAATCTGCCCTACCTATAAACATTTTTGATGTAAACATGTGATATGATTGAAAAGGACACTTAGTGACAGTGTTAGATGATAATAGTGCTTAATGGTTTTAATAATATTTATTTAAAATAAGCGTAAACTTGTGTACAAGGATTTTCCGAGAAAAATTTCTCTCCTCAAAAGCACGTTGCAGCAGCTTATTTTTGCAGCCAAACAAACAAACATGTTTCGCTATACACGTCTACGAGTTTGCCTAATCTCCTCGTTAATATTAAGAAGCTGTAGATTCTAAAAATAACATTTTTCGAGAAGCAGAGATGAACTTTAGTCACCTACAGTCTAATTCTTGTTTTGTTTTATTCCTTTTACAAAATTGAAATATTGAATTTTGGAAATGCATTGGGTATTTTGCGCGTCTGTCCACTTGTTGACAACTTGTCATTATTGTGTTTTTCTAACAACATGTAATTGGAGAATAATAAAGGTATGCGTCGCATTTTAACGGTTGCATGCTTATTTGGCATTTCTGTGAGGAACGAAAGGACACCATTTTCTAAACCAACATTTTTCGCGTAATGCGAGATG
The DNA here is from genome assembly GCA_021029165.1 of Cyphoderus albinus. Lineage (NCBI taxonomy): Eukaryota > Metazoa > Arthropoda > Collembola > Entomobryomorpha > Paronellidae > Cyphoderus > Cyphoderus albinus. Next base: position 6,938 of record VYYJ01001301.1, on the reverse strand, counting down.
GGAGAAATGAAGTTCTTTTTGCAAATATCTAACATATTTACCTAATGTTACTTTCAGCGAGTGAGACGCATTGTATAACCTTTTGAAAAAAATATTTTAATGTCACATCCGTTATCATGCACTCTGTTAATGCACCGATACTAGAAAAACAAATAATTTTTTTCTGAAATACAGGAGAAACGTAAACTGACAAAGTTTACACAACTGATGGAAGGAAACCCGTATCCTACATGGAAGGTTGCGTGCCACATTGATAACAAAATACTTATAAGACCGACCAACTGATGATGTGGAAAATGTTAATATACACCTAATTAATGGAAAAGCGTAGAAAATATTCACTGACATTAGCTGAAATAATGTGCTTACCTGTAGAAATTTCTTAGTGGTATGATATCTCCCTCGCACCTCAGTCTTGTGTCATGTGTTTATTGATGGGACAAACCGAAACAGAACAAATATCCATGTACATACATAGGTGAATGCAATAATTCAGCTCTAACAAGCATCCAATGAATTGTTGATCACCCGAAAAGCAGACACGCCATAAAATGGTACGACACACAAAACTTTGGAACAATGAGTAACAGTCAACAGCTCCACGGCATAGCCGAATTGGAGAATTCTATCCAGCAGCTGTATTGTTTACTCTGACACTCATTACACCAGTATCCAAAACCTGTGTAGTTTGATCTTTTTCTTATGCTACACCTTTTGAAACCCTTTCCTTTGTGTTAAAGTTCATCAATAAATTTTGGCTTTACAAACCCTAAACCGCGAAGCACATGCGACTTTCTCAAACCTTACAAGAGACCTTCACACAATTTACATGTATAACAATAGTTAAGTTTCTTCATTCGCTTTAATTTACCATACGTAAATGTAGGAATAAGTAATAACCATTTACTTGCCGACCGAGTAAAAAGGGTTTAACAAGCAAACACACTTCCTTCAAGGTCCTTCAAAAATGCTTAGAATTCTCTTGAACAAATGGACGAAAGAGCTCAACCACTTCTTGCCTGGATCTGGGAATACCTTACACTACCTCCTACAGGGGTAAACAGACATCTACATACGTGTGGAGTAGTTACACTTTGTATTCCTTGACAAAAGACAAGCTACTTGTTTGTCCACAATTATTATTTACTTTTCTGGTTTGAGTACCAATTGTACTTTTGCGACGCGGTCATGTAAGAAAAAATGACAGCTTGCTGTTTTTCTATAAATACATTTTCCACCTTTTCGAACACGAGAACTTTAACAATCAATTTGGATTTTCATACTTTGATTATATTTATTTTATTTTGTCTTTTGTTCACTTCTGCTGATATTAGTTCCACTCCTGCACATATTTAGTACTTTCTTTTTTCTTGATTCGACAGTCGGACAATATTCCAATTTTAGCGATGATTGCTCTCCGAATAGATACAACAGTTCCTGGCTAGATAATAGATGCTCAGTAATTGAAATAAGTGGAATCAATTGTTTTTCTTTATTTCACAAAAAATAACAACTACAACTTCAGCCAAAGCTTCCAATATCTGACACTGACAGACCCAGTATGACCAGCACGCACGACTGTTGGATGCCAACTGGTTATTTACTAGTTAGTAAGCATGTGGTGGTAGTGGCGGCGGCGATGGTGATGCAGTGATGAGATGACGATGCTTTAGGTAAAGAGGCATTCTGTGAGTACCTTCAATACACGAACCCCTCTCTTTGTTGTTAACTCGTTTATAGTAAATTGCGAGTAGAATTGTGTTCGTCAGACCGAACGTAGTACATTTACCTTATTATTACCTATGCATTTCAAAAGTAGACAGAACAATGCAAGAGGGCTAGGTGGAGTTGATCATTTCTCCTGTTTATTACAGCCGGAGAGACCAAGCCACGCTTTGTTGAAAAGAGGGAGTATTGCTTGTTTTCAGGTTCGGTTCAACTCAGGTAAATTTGGCTGTATGATTGCTAGCAAGCGAGATTGTTAACTTACTCATACAAGCGCTTTTTATCATAGCACAAACGCGAGCACACAATAAACTACAACTTATACGCAAGGTAAAAATTCGAATTGGTTTCTGGTAGGTGAACAAGGAAAAATTTATACTGCAGTAGCACAAGTGCACAAGTGCAGGTTTAAGATAGGGAGGCTTCTTTCATCTAATGATTGCATTTATTTGATGAAATGAATTCAACCCTATCCTTCATAGTTCGCCCTGTGTGTTTGTTGCTTCCTCTACCTGCTACACTTTTTCCATAATCAAAATATCATTGCATTATGTATGCGCATACATAACTAAATAATAACACCATTATTGCATCGTTCGCATTGCTAACTATAGTCGCAGTCGCAACAATCATTGTTTTCTCGTACGTCAATCTGGATGTTTCAGCTAATTCTATAATTGTATCGGACGATGCATATGCATGATAACATAATTGTAAGATTATTTGGCATCACCAAATCGTACCACGCCATACTTTACGTACATGTAGGAAAATTCTGCAATAAATTAACCAATAGCCAGTTCAAATAAAAATTATCGATAGACGTCATAAAAACGGCAAAAAGTTTATTGCTATTCCCGTCTGTCTGTACTTCCCTCAGGGGTTTCAATGTACCTATAGTACACTTTGACGAAATTTTGGGTGCATTGTGCACACACTAAACTTTAAACTATCGTGCAAAACGTTTTCTTTTTATTGTAGAAATCTCAGGTTCAGGTTTAGTTAACATGAGTTGCAGCCTTCATTTTGTAACCTTTCCTTTGTGACCATATATCCTTGTCCTACATCAGATTAATGTACAAGCAAAGGGAAAAGCCGAAAGAACTAAAAAACAAAGGATTTTTTAACAAGGCTTCCGAATTCTTGCTCTTTTTTGAGAAAGTCAAATGCATATGACATGTAATTGGTATGTCTACATGAATGTACTGCGTGCTTTCTTAAAAACATGGCCCTCACATTCTCCTTCCTGATCGACTAGATTATTTTCAGTGTATTTTTAACATTGTGGTCACACCCCAATAAAACAGATAAAAGCACTTGCAACTTGTATTTATTTACCCATTAACATTTTTAACGCTGAAATTTATTTCCAAAAAGTGCTTTTCTTTCTCTCCACATTTTCCCCATTTCCATTTTGTTCTTATCGGATAGCGTTATCAGTAGGATGGAAGTCGTGTCGAGTCTGCTTGGACATTGTGACCAAGACTAGAATGACTGAGCGAAAGAGGAGGAGAATTTCAACTCGAATCTCGAATGCTGTTGAGTGACGCAGGAGAGGGAGAAAGGAAGATGTAAAGCAGGCAGGCAGGTAGTTACTTGTCATTTTGTACATAGTATTAGCACTACCGTTGCCACCATTGAAACATCAACACCACTAGGAGACACGAAACAATATCATTTTGATAGCTGCGTCTGTTTCCTCTCTGTGGTCACACAGGGAAAAGCCGAGGACAGCATAAAAAATACAGCCAGTCACCCTTAAATTTAATGACTCATGTCATGTCGTCGTCCCTTCTCTTAGATTAAAGCCTCTACTACTAAACAGTATGGCAGGAAACAGAAAAGTTTAGCACTGAGTATTCATTCATGACCGACCAGGGCAGAACAACAGGAAGAGCCGCGCGTATGCTGTACACATTCGATTGGCAGTAATGCACACTTTTTTAATGATAGGTTCCTCTTATTTCACTTTAGTTTAAATTTTTTCTTGTCTTTGAATTAGAAAAATTATAGGACTGCTTTTTAAAAGTTAAATTTCATAAACCATGACACATCTCCATCTGATTACAGGTTAAAACCGGGAAATTCTAACTCCTGATCGCCCCCGGGTTGCGGTGCAATAACAGATCATATTCTTTAAGAGATATCACAGATATCCCGTGCCAGTGATACGACGATTTCTACCGGCGCAACCACCGGTTCTTCACGGTTCCTAATAACACGTTCTAAGAAAAATGAGTACGGCTGACGGCTTTGTTGCACTTGTCGTTCGTCCCACAGACCAAGCAACAATGAGATTTTAATACTTTGAAAATTGGTGGTTTTATAACTACAGCAAGAATTTATAATGACATTATGTATGCATGTGTATCCGTAATGTGAGCAAAAGACCAAAAATGACATTTTATGTTACTACTTCCTAAAACCCATGATACTTATAAGAAAATTTCGCTTAATGACAGTCAATGTACAGAGAAAAACGAACGCGAAGGTTGTTAATTCATTCTACTAAAAAAGTACACGACATGAAGACGACAAGCATAACCCCACCACAACACCGGCACCGGAGAAAAGTTTTCATTGCCGTAAAATGAACTTACTAGGTGTTACCGGTACGCAATTCATGGTCTACAGACGGACAAACATTAAATAAACAAGCAAAGAAACAATAGAATTGGGATGTATGTATATAAAATGCTTCGGCAGATGTTAAGGTGCGATACTGCTTTCGTGAAGAATAGTAAAATGCAGTAATATTTCACATTTTATTTTATCCAGCAGTACAATAGAGTCCATATCTCCAAAACTTGAGACTCCATGACGTGTTCATTTACTCATACTGGCGAGTCACCGACACACACTCAGTCCTATGCTCCCTTGTTGATAGTTTGCGTGCGGGGAGAGACGCTAAGCAGAAAATGGAAAATTATATGTAAAAACCCTTAGGCACTTCCAGTCATTTGCAGTGAGTGAACCCTAGAAAAGCGGATTTGCACAAGACTGACTAGATTATGGAAAGTGTTGTTGTTTGCTTGCCGGCTTACTTTTACCTAGAACATGAATGAAAGAGAACTGCAAAGTTTAGATAAGACACAAAATTAACATATTGTAAATGATTTAGTCCAAAACACACTTGTTATTTTCTCAAGTCACTCTACACACAAAACTGTGTATTCACGGAAATCTGCATATTTGATTGGAGTTTGGAGTCTTGGAGTGAGCAAGCGGCAGGCACCCTGGCGCCACTCTGACAATACACCCTCCTTATCATGCTGTTGTGTTTCCAGCTATTAGCTTTCATTGAACTTACGATAATACGAGTTACAGTACAGTGGAAGCTATATTTATTTATATTTGTACCTATTTTATATTGTATGCAAAATTATGGCAACGCGCACATTTCCGATATTGTTTCAGACGGATATCGACAGAATTTTCATTTGCCAAATCAAACAGTAATAAAACTAAAACTTAGTCCTTGATTTTTCCTAGTCATTTGGTCGGTTGGACTTTGGATTACTCACCTCACCCTACTAACATTAAACAAAGTGCAGGTAGAGTGATTATTCTGTTTGACATATTGTCGCATTGCCATCACCGTACCTATAGAAAGTGTGTGGTAAGTGCACAAAAGTAATATCTACACGAACCATGACATGGTACACCATCATCAATAATACCAAGCGGGAGGGTGACGGAAGGAAGTGGCTTAAAGCATGCAAACTTTAGGGCCTAAATTATGTTGCCATTTCGACACTACTCTGTGTACACACACTCTCAAATTGAGAGTCTCAATTCTGCTACCGCCACCGGCAACAAATCATTGCAAAAGCCAATGCCATAATATAACAGAGACATATAAATATAATTTTATGTCTACAGTTGTTAGATTAAAACTGGCTCCGTTTCGTTTCATGCATACTCCACATTCATCATAACTCCTAAAACAGGCGTGCACTGTTCTTGTTGATATAAAATTCAATTTTTGCAACTACGCTAAAACATTATTTATGAATGCATGCACAAACAGAAAATACTTTTCAATAAACAAAGGAAGCATTTTGATTATTGATATAAAAGGTAACAAAGATTAAAATGCTGGTCTGACTCAGCAGCGTTACTACAATTGTTGATATTTTGATATGATGATAAATTTCATTGAGCTTACACCAAGTTAAACACCAACAAAGAAGTTTGCTCAATCAACTTTGTGGACAAAAGGGCCGTTTGAATAATCTCACGATTACACAAGGCATCTTACATTTCAATGCAAACAATGCGATAAAATTCTAACATGAATGGACCATTTAGATGGATGTATGACAATATTATAATGGACAAGTTGTGAAGTTGACATTACTAAAACGATTTTTTTTGCTTTTCTGTTGTATAACGATAACGAATGTCGAATAATATCAAAATATCTAACCCAGATCTCTCACAACACGCATATCCAAATAGTCACCGATGTTTGGAGTTTGCAGAGTTTATAGTACATTGTATATGATTGCAACACTTTTGCTTCTACAATAAACCTTCTCAATCTGTGTAATATTTTTATTGGAAATCATAATAAAACGCCGGGTTAAACTGCAAGAGCAATGAACTGTTTAAGGTGCGAATGGTTATGTTAAAAATGACGGATCATAAATATTCGCATCAAACTTAAAGGCCTTGTACATATTAGTTGCAATTAAATGTTCAAAAGAAACGTTATACTCAATCTTGTATAGTACATTTTTGTTTAGTGTATGTGAGAACTTGTACATGTTATATATAAAGTTGTGTCAACATATTTTTCCAAGCTTTTAAGAAACTGATTTGAAATGGGTTCAAGTTAATAAAATTGCCAACTTTATTAAAGAATAATAGACAACGATAAAACTAAACGGCCACCCAGCTCACCACATCATTTTCATCCCTTTACTAGTTTTATCAATATTGGCACTATTGCCTATTTTCCAATCCTCAACGAGGTATTTAGCTTGTGACCATACACTTGTCCATAAACCAAAAATAAGCATTTAAAATACTTTTAAAAGTTCGCCTTTGGCATATATAAAGGAAAGAAAGTCAGATGCATTTCATTAGACAAGAAAGTTAATATTTTCAAATTAATTTTACTGTTCTCTTGAACAGCTTTGATTTTTGAATTTAATTTTCCTTTTCCACCTTCCTACAATTCCATCTGTAGTTGAAAGAATTAATTTTGA
>VYYJ01001300.1:0-32896 GCA_021029165.1 Cyphoderus albinus | reverse complement strand
AATTTAGATAAACTGTGGACCCTTGTCAGCGAACAGACGCGTTTGCAGTACAAGAACAACCCTGATGGAAAGGCGCCCGTAATCGATGCTGTCAGAGCGGTAAGTAATTCAACTATTTTCATTGGAGAGGACTTGGTTTCATGTTAATTATGCTCACTTTGTTATATTCTATTATTCGTGTAATTTTTAGGGTTACTACAAGGTCCTTGGCAAAGGCGTACTCCCGAAACAGCCTGTCATCGTAAAAGCAAAATTTTTCTCCCGAAAGGCAGAGGAGAAAATTAAGAAAGTCGGCGGGGTGTGCGTACTTCAAGCTTAAGTCCTTTCTATTTTTATGATGATACGGGAGTTCAATAAAAACGATTGTTTAATTAAAATCAAAAATTACTCTTAACAATTTCTCTTTACAACATTGTTTATCATTTTGGTATAGCTCTGACTGATCGAATTTAGAGTAATTTTGTTCATGTCGCATTTGACAATTTGTTCTTGTTTCTTGTTTCAAGACTTCACTGATCAAAGTTTAGAAAAGCAACTATATTTTCTATCTTCGCCTCTCATCGCATAATATATCATGCCTTCATTTCACAATTTTTGGCGTGCTTGGCTAGATATTTCGTGTTTGTCAGTGCATTTTTTCATTCATTACGAATCTTCAGAGGTTTAGTAAGTTTACAAGTTTAGTAGGAAGTGAAAATTCTTCATTAATAGGTCAGTGCAGCGCCCGTGTGTGTAGAATCTCAACCAAGAAATCTCTATTCAAGAATTTCCATGTCTGAATGAATGAATTTGGAATTCTATTCCCCATTTCTGGAAGAAAGCATCAAAGAAGCAGTTTGTATATTTTGTCATGCAAATGCATAATGTTATCAGGTTAAATCCAATTTGAGATTATATTCATCAATGCACGAAACGCGATGGCACAGCCATGAAATAAAATCTGAATGAAGAGACGAGTTCATTTAAGTTTACATCTTTTAAACTTTCTTCATACATTTTAGAAGTGGGCAGTCAGTACTGAGTCAGTATACACACACTGCACACTGCTATTTTGACTGTGACACTAACAACGTCAATGGCCAGGACAGTGTGCTTGTGTACGGAAATTCATACATAATTAATTTTCCATCATAGCATTAGCACAGCATCCCAAACAAATCCACAAGAAGAAGGATTGCGTAATTTGATTTCAGGAAGTGACGACTTGTGGGTGGGAGAAACGTGCTTTAGAGTTAAAAAGTTGCAGGAATACGTATTGCATATTGCATAGATACTGTTAGAAATGAGTGACGTCAGTTAATTGAATTAACACTTAAATAATAAACCGTTAACAATTAAATCCTACATGGTTATGAAACGAAAGCCATCGCTAAAAATCGTAAACTCCTGCCTTTTACTTGTTGCATTAGTGTTTAGCCATTTGTTGGCCATTTGATTTGTTTGCCTGCATAATATGACACTGTTGAAAAATAAATATGTAAGTGAAAAATAAAATTTTACACCTAGCATTGATAATTTTATAGTTGGTCAGGGGGTGTGCAGATGAATATCATTTTTATACCCCTTACAATTTGAATGCTAATTTGCTAGTATTAAGTTGTAACAAGATGCATTCTTAGCTAATACCTAAATGTTAAGCAGACGCTTTCTCTTTGCTCTGCATTTGGAGCTGTCATTCAAAGACAAAGACATGAACAACAGAATTGAAACCTCTGCTGAGCTGAGACTGAGACCATTCATCACTTCTTCACAACTTCAACTTGCAAATTGCAAATATCTTAGGTGGTTGGTTGTGCACATCGAAAAAGTGTGTCTAATCTCTAATGCTCTGCCGACTCTCTAATAGTTTTCGTCAAATTTAACACATTATTTGATTTCATGCTCATGCATTTTCATGTTTTGTCGTTTTTTCTCTCTCATCATGTCATTTCATATGCCACTTTTTGTTATCGCCATATAGTTTGCACTTAAAGTATACAAATGTCTCATGTTGGACTTGGTCTAAAGTACTTTTGGTATAACTAAAGTAAAACATAGTAATAATAAAATTGGGTTTTCCGTGACTTCATCTCTCTCTGGATTAAATAAACGTGCAGAATGCAATTGTACTTAAAACTACTCTAATGTTAGGTACTATAATTAATGCTCCTTTTGCGCTTTTGTGCTCAGATCGCAGCATTCACAGTGAACACTGACGCATAATAAAACGTTTGATATTTCAGTTTTGAAACTCGTCTTGGTTGCGAAGCATCTCGAGTCTCGAGGAAGAGAGAGATAGCGTTAGTTTTATATACTGAAAGAGGTACTGACTTGAGCTGCGACTGAGCTGAGTCTAATGTACATCCGTACACATAATAAAAATGTTTTAAAACTTTATCTGTCTTGGCTTCAAAGAAGTTTAGCTGAATCTGAGCTTGAGCCCACGGGGAAACTGTTGCTGTTTCTTTCTTTCTTGTTTCTTGATTCACATAAAAGCAAGCAAGCAAAGCAGATTCAGAAGCATTAATGACCACGTATTACCTAATATATAAAATGTTCGCATAAAAATACTCAAGTTCGTCTTTCCAGATCCAGTGGGAATCAAAAGACTGCTAGTAAAGGGAAGAGGAGGCGAAGAGCAAAAGGGTATTCACATTTACACGGACTTGTTTTTTGTTACATGAAATGGATTAGTAGAAAAAAGGAGATTTTCATTTTCGTTGAAAAGAGTTTCACTTGGGTTGAGCGAGCTCTTGTATCCATCATCCATTAAAGAGAGTGTTACTTCAACTTGTGTAGTTCTTGTTTTGCGAACAGATATAACTTGCCACATACCGTGGAGTGTAAGCAAGGCAGTTCTGGAACCTGGACACACAACAACACAAGAGCATTATAACAGTCATTGTGTCCATCATATTTTACACAATCATCATCGTACTTGTCTCATGTGTAAAATAGTGTAAAAAAGACGAAAACGAGAAAATTCTTCTCTTGAGACTTGCCGAGATTCTTTTATGCAAGTGGAACAGTCTTAATCCAATAACATCCGGATACACACAACTGACATTTTTATTGAGCCGAGTTGAGGAAGAAAGAAGAGTTGAGCTGGATTAAGATAAATTTAATTGGCTCTCTCATTTCTTCTCTGACTCTTTTTTCTTATCATCGCCATTCACTGTTGAAGGGAAGACGTTTTTATTGGTAAAGTTTATGTGCATCAGAGTGCGATCTGGTCTTGCCTTTCCTTTCTTTTCGCCATTTGCATTTCTAAGCTAATTACCGTCGGTATTTAATAGTCCTTTTTCTAACCGCAACATAAGTCATAGAAGTGAATTTGTGAGTGCGACAAAAATGTATGTGGCCACTGCAGTACTTACTTTTTGCCTTTTCGGATCCGTGTCAAGATCATTCGTTGCTGGAGAAGAAAGCAGCGATGTCAGCCCTGATAGTAAGTTTATTGCTGCAATTTCTTTATAGTAATTATCGTTTTTTTTATTAATTAATTTATTAATTTAGTAATTAATTTATTATTCATAAATAGGCAGCTAAGTTAGAAAATTCATATCTCTATTTCATATCTCTGTAGCCGCAAACTTTGGTTTTAGGTTTACGTTTAAGTTTCTATTTGATCATTTATATTTTGATTGTTGCGCAACAAATAATTTGCTCTGCATCTAATAATTAGAGGAAAAAGCTCATTCCACGTTTCTTTACTTTGTTTAAAATTTTAATGGTTTGCAATTAATTATTCTCACGTGTGCATTTTAAACCACATAGCTCAAATCTGGCTAGCTGCCTTGTACCCCAAAGGCAACACTCAAATATTGAGTACGCCTTGGCTTCCTAAAAATGTAAATGCCTCCACCTCCGTTATACTTATGCAAAATCATAAGCAAACAAATTAAAGCGTCCGTCGAAACGATTTTTTCCTTTGCTTTGAATGAAGTCATAAATAGTTTAGCAAATTTTGCTACACCTACATAAGCATAAAAATAACGTTATTATATATTCAAGTCTTTATGCATTATCAATGCAGAATCAGGACTCATAATATAATAAACCAATCTTTGTTCCTTTGCTTTATTTTTTAAGAGACTAATTTCACCTTTCAATTCTTCCATGCTTTGAACTGAATCCAAGTCTCAGGTCAGATCATGAAAATTAAATCTTTATAAGTAGACTTTATCTTTTGCTAGGTACTTTGCAAAATTGTAACTAGAATTTTACCTTAAACTTTTACATCGAGCAATAAGAATTTTTGTCACAATTTTCTTAGCAAAGCCTTTGTATAAAATTCAGTTTTCAAAAAGTGACGAGACACACTTATTTAAAGCAAGTCTTATAAAGCAAACACAATTTAATGGAGCGCAGTGGCGCATGGAGCATAGTCAATAAATGAACATTGGATTGGATTCACACTCTAAATGACCGTGAAGTTGATTCTTGAATGGAAGTGAAAGTTTCAGAAAAAAGTACCAAAAACTACCTAGATAAAAAAAATGTTTTAAAACCTTGAAAAGTTATCATATCCTTCACTCACGTGCAACGTGAGAAATACAATAACCTTAAAAGTTGAAAATGTACCAAAAATCAGAAAAGAGGAAGGAAACAGATAAAAAATTATTTTTGCACCTGTCAGAACGGAAGGATGCTGTTAAACATGGTAAAATAAGTCAACAACTGGGATAATGAGAATAACGTGAATTTCCCTTTGATACTGATCCACTTTAACCTAGAATAATAATAAAAAATAATAAACAATGACTCAGCTTGTTTAATTGTCAGACTTTATTTAAGGTATTTTATGGTTTCTAAAAATCTAGGTCCCTCAGTCTCTTTTCCTAAAAAATACTTTATCGACAGTTCTTGTCTCATCTTATATCTTCAAACTCTCCAAAAATAACAAAACTGAGATTGGTTATATTTGGCAACAGTTACGGGTTGGTTGCATTTTATTGCAATTCATTACAATCTGCAAGCGTGACGACTCGATGATGACGCCTGAAGCCATCCCTTGCAGTTTGCAATCAATGAGTCGCTTTCATTTTGTGACACACACGACTTAATTTTAGATGCATTGTGGAGAGTGGATAATTCTGCATGATTTTTTGTTTCTACTTAGAAACCGTATTCAACCGTGACAAACGCTCAAAAGCTACCGTTGCATCAATTTCTTTCAAGAAGGTCGTTATAGTTGGTAGTGGTACAATAAAAATGAAAATGTGTGATTTAATTCGCTGTTTAGTGGCAAGTGACAATGAATGAAAATTGAGATTTTCACAACACCAATTTCACTTGTTAACCAATTTTCATTTCAAAATTTTTCATGCAGTATTTTCGAAAAATATTTATAATGAGCATGATTGCGTTGAAAAAGCTCTGAGAATGAGCAAGAAAGCAAATATAATGTTGGTTGGATTTTAGGTATATAAAACAAGCAAAAAATTATTGAGCATCAATTAGTGAATAAAATATAGACTTGAAGATTCAAATACCAAAATTTTCCATTCTTTGGCATCCCATCCCATCCATCTTATCATTTCTTTCTTATCCAGTAGTTCGTTCAACCACCTGTTTTTTAACGAAACTTCAACCAGGTGCTCATTCATTGGTTCATTGAATCCTAGCCACGTAAACTTGCAGCTATTCCATAATATCAACAAGACATGGAGCTTTGAGTAGATTTTTTTTTCGCAAAATGCAGTCAAAAACGAAAGTCAGGAAAACCGGTTTAAAATATGAAAAAGCTTAATATTACAATACAATGTGTAATCATCTCTCCCTCACCTCCCGAAAAGCATTCAACAACATCGGTAATAGCAATTGAAGCAATGGTGGAGTGGAGAAGAACAGGTAACCAACCTCTTGACTTGACTCCAACTTTTAGTCAGTCATCTTAGTGGCCACATTAAATAGCCACTACCACATCGACCAACAATAATGATAAAACCGAACAAACCGGTACATGAAACTAACGCTGGCTTGTTGCTGGCTGACTTACTGATGAATGACGTTTCTGCAATGCAACATAACATCAGAAACAAAACAACAGCGAAAAATCTCTGTGCATCTTAACTCGTCTCTGCCTATAGATTATACTGGAGTGTTGTCTTATTGACTTTGAAAACTACATATTACATATATCCAGGGAAGACCAGCACCAGACAATAAAATGTTGCGTAAATATATTTTAAATATACATTTTTCTTCAAACTTGTTCAGCATTATACATTCCGATAATACGGAATGGTCATGCACCGCTTAGCGTCTTGAGGTTCGGTTATATCGTCACGTTTTCGTTTCTCATTTCGCTGAAATGTAATGTGTGCATAATCTTTTGATATGACTACCTCGTCTTGTCTAGGTGGTATAGCCGGGCACAGCTATGCAGAACTGCGATTTTTATCCATCCTAATCCATTCTTCTGTCAGAGCAGAAGGCAATGACTTCACAGGTGGATTGTTAAAACCAAATTACAGTCGGAAATTCTAGCTCTTTTAAGATGCTCGTTCTCTGTTCTCGCCCAGCCTACTACATACTTAAGTGCACATAAAGTGTTTTGGGCGACTCGACTCGTGTTCATAAACTTTTTGTTTGTTGCTGGATTCTCCTGTTTGAAAAATGAACATTTGCTCTAAACAAAAGTAGTAGGTAATAATAATCAACAATGGGATTTAATGAAATGGATTCAATTTACCAACTAATTCTAGTGAAGATGGCTGAATGCATGACTATGACCATGAACCTGCAATTTGCTCATTTACCATTTTGGAGCAACCATTACCGGTGTACCAAAAGCATCAAATTTCGAATGATGTTGCATGATAAATGATAAGCTCAGTGAATTCTATAGCGTGTCTGCTTTTTCGACACCGATTTTTAGTCATTGGGCGGCCGTATGTTATAAAATCTTTCATCTTTCGTGTTATTTTCTGTCTTAAGAAATTATTGTCGCGTCATCGTACTCAAATATCCTTAACGAAGCTGACTGTTTGCAAGGAATGCAAAATGCAAACTTTACTAATGCATATTTTGAACTAATTGTTAAAGCACATCACATTCGCAATTACCGTTCCATAAGAATTAAGAAGATGCCGTTTTAAAAATAGCATTGGTCAGAAATGCATACATAATGCAATCTTACTTTTTTCTTCCTCTCTGTCATGTCATCATCTCATCTTCTGGCCATTACAATCATAAACGCACCCTAATATTTTTCTTTGTACCTGTGACAGCTCACATCGCGTCACATGGTGAGCCGCGATTACGGTCATTGTCATCTTTTTTGTTCCTCATAAAATGAAACAGCAACCACGCCACCGCACCGATAACAGTACATTGCACATTCACGTAACTGAATAAATAATCACTTTAAGATTACCATCTTGATTCGTCGTAGCTACTTTGTTGTGTTCCGCCACGAAAAATTGTGCAAGTGCCTTCGTTACAAGCGTACGATTTTGTCTTTAAAGCCAAAAATATGCGTGCAACATGAAAATCCCATGTAGGTACATCAATTGGAATAATACAGTTTACACTGTGCAAATGATTTTCATGTTTCTTTTTGTGGATCATAAAAAATGATGATTTAAAAAATGGTGGTGACGGCGGCTCGGGTAACTTATTATTTGCTCTTTCATTGCTATTCTTTCACTCCTTCCGGCGTGATTTTTATTTTCTTTACATCTGTTACAAGCAAATGGAGGTAACGGTAACCGCATTTTTACAGTTAAATCAAATGTGCAAAAGATTCTCAGTAATGATTAGCTCGTTTGAAGGCATTGGTGAAATGCAAGAATTATCATATCATCTTTATTATTCCATTCAGTTCTTATTTCATTCATTGCATCGCATAAATCGCATTTGCATTACATTGAAATTAAGGCTGTGGGCTTTTTCTATCTTCATTGAACCAAAAAGATGATTGCTTCAAATGGCAACGTCAATAGTAGAAGAAAAAAAATGGGCGAACTTGGTCTAAAAATAAAACCTTGCGGTTTTAACAGGATCAGTACCGAAATAACTACACATTCGTACTTGTCATTTCGGCAAATAATATAAAGTGGGTCATTATTGTAGCAGTTGCAAATCAACATAAGGACACTGTCACAGTATTAATATTTTTAACCATTGTCTTTTATTGAATTTGTTTCTTAGATTTAGTAATTTTAACGGTCGCAACGGAATGGACCGAATCTCTACAGGTAAATTTTTTTCATATCTCTAATGGATTTTTTACTAATTTTTATTATATAAACCAAAAGTTACTGAATACATTGAAATATAAACTCCGCAGCGCTACCTGAGATCAGCCCGAGTAAACAATCTTAATGCTCGAGTTCTCGGTCTGGGTCAAAAATGGGAGGGAGGCGATGTCCGCGTTGGACCCGGCGGAGGTCAAAAGGTCAACCTAGTCAGATCAGAACTGGAGAAAATCACAAAGGAGAATCCCAGTGAAGACCTCGTGGTCATGTTCACGGACAGTTATGATATCCTCTTTCTTGGAAATGGAGACCAAATTTTGAAACAGTTCAAAATGTCAAATGCTCGAATTCTTTTCGGAGCTGAAAGCTTTTGTTGGCCGGATGAGAATTTGGCAAATGAATATCCGGAAGTGCACCGAGGCAAACGTTATCTGAATTCGGGTGGCTACATTGGCTACGCTTCAAGTCTTCTGAAATTGCTCAAGTCAAAGGAAATTGAAAACAAGGAGGATGATCAATTGTATTT
Source organism: Cyphoderus albinus (assembly GCA_021029165.1). Lineage (NCBI taxonomy): Eukaryota > Metazoa > Arthropoda > Collembola > Entomobryomorpha > Paronellidae > Cyphoderus > Cyphoderus albinus. The sequence goes on along the minus strand of VYYJ01001300.1, from coordinate 24,187 downwards.
TACCAAACTCTTTTTGGATGAGTCTGTGAGAAACGACCTCAAGATCAAATTGGACACAAAATCCAGCATCTTTCATAATTTGAATGGCGCCTCTGCTGAGTTGGAAATGTAAATTAAAACTTGATCCATATCGCTTGTATTTGCATTGTTCATATTTACCTTTGTGTGACAAGTCTTATAATGTTACATTTTTTGCTTAATTGTTCTTGTAGGCAATTTGAAAATGGCGCAGCGACAATTGTGAATACGCAGCAAAACACGCATCCTCTAGTTTTGCACGGAAACGGACCAACAAAGCATATCTTGAACTCGTATGGCAATTATTTAGCTAACAATTGGAATGAAGAAAGTGGCTGCGCTTCCTGCTGGGAAGATATGATCTCACTGACTGAAACCGCTGTGAGTTCATTCAATTAAACTAGCTTGGCTAATTATTTATAGAAATGTTCATTTTTAACGTTATTTTAATCCTGTCTTCTCAATAGGAAGAGAAGCTGCCCACAGTGCTGATCGGACTTTTCATCGAGAAACCTATTCCATTTATGGAAGAGTTTTTAGGCAAGATCACTCACATTGATTACCCCAAGAAGAAGATTCATCTTTTTGTTCACAACGATGTAATAGAATTATTTATAAACCACATGCAAATTGCATGATGCAATTTAATTTATATTTTTTGGCATTTTAATCTAATTTGTTGACTGCATTTTTCAATGTAGGCTGTCTTCCATGAAAAGCTGGTCACGGAATTTGTGGCCAACTTCAGCTCGAAATATGCCAGTGTAAAAACAATTTTGCCTTCAGATAACACCAAAGAGTGGCACGCGAGGAATTTGGCAGTGTACGTAAAATAAAAAATACTCTGCATTTCCCTTAAAATATTTTCAACAAGAAAATTGAACTCTATATGTATTTTTGTTTCTTATGCAGCGATTTGGCGATTAAAAAGAATTGCGACTTCTTCCTTAGCGTTGATGGTGAAGCACATCTGGACAACCCGTTCACTTTGAAACTTCTTATCGAACAGAACCGTGGCATCATTGCTCCACTTTTGGTCAGACCATACAAAGCTTGGTCCAATTTCTGGGGCGCGCTCAGCTCTGAAGGATTCTACGCACGGTCCAATGACTACATGGACATTGTGAAGGGCGACCGAAGGTAAGAATTGCTTGTTTATGTCGATAAAGCATTTAACAGTTAGGAAACACGAAATAAATTAACACAGGCAGTTTTTAGAAGAAAAATGTTTTATTAGAAATTCACACCAGCTTTCATATCATCTTTACCATTCCACCGTCATTACTCCTCTCTGGTACTATCAAAATATTTCCATAAGGTACTAGTTAGGTTCTCTACAGCTAATGTTTAATTAGTTAGATTTTTAGAGTAGTTTATTTTCATAATTTGCTGGTACCAAAATTACGACCGACTAAATTCCCTGCAATTTCTTGTGCACACATTTCAGAAGGGTTTTGGATTTATCATCGTAATGACATTCAAGCTCGAAAGCTCATCATATTTCTGTGTCAGTTTTCTTTCATTTCATCTCTGCATTTTTTATTTACCCAAACAAATGACACACTTAATCTGATATGCATCGTCTATGGTTTGTCTACCCAACTGATCTGATCACATGATTCATAACAATAAGGATTATATTTTTAGTAGTAATTTAATTAAATGCATTCATCATAGTCAAATTAATTGATTTTGGCAGTAGCAGGAAAAACTGATTTTCTAAATTTAAATAGGTAGGTATAATTGCCCACATTTGTCTAACTGTGCGTGTGAGATAAAGGCAAAGCTTCAAAAAGAACCTTTTACTCATTAATTTTAATTAATTCTTCATCAGTTCTTCGTGCTCCATGTTGCCCCGTTTTGTAATTTCTCAGCATTCTTGTCTTCTTGCCTGCTATAATCTTTATATATTCATTAGATTAAAATTAACTAAATTAATAAATCATTATTAGCTAGAATTGCTTAATATGCAATCACACCGTAATTATTTTTTAAAGATAATACTATGTAATGTGTACTTTATTTCGGCGAGGTAGTTTTTTTGTAAATTAAGTATCCTTCATTTTACTTTATTCTTTCCTTATTCCTTCGCATTCACAACTCACAACTGTAGTTAATTTATTTACGTTTAATTAGGTAATTCGTCAGGTTCTTTATAAATGCTTATCTGCAGATCTCCCGTTAATCAAATGGTGGTTATCATTTAATTACGTACTTAATCTTCACTGGTTTGAGTAACAGAAAATGTTTTCAAATAGTAAAGAAAGGAAAAGATCATGTCCAGGAAATTCTTAGTCAAAAATGGTAACAAAATCAGTTCGGAACGTCCGCTTATCTACTGCGTACTTGTTGTCTGCATAGCATTCGTAAATCCCTGCATCCATTTGTGTCGCTGGGTCTATCTCCATTTTCGACTTGATCTTTTCATCCCCGAAATACCATTCATGAATCTAGACAAGACAATGTAACAAGTTTAATAGAAAACAACGAGACGCAAATCGTTGACACTTTATACAAATTTGACACTCGAACGAAACAAAATAAATACTAACCTGTAGATTATTGTGGGCGTAAATCTCAATTCCATCTTTAAACCAGGTAATGTGCGGTCTTGGACTTCCTTTTGCGTCACAAATGAAGCTAATCTTGTGCCCAAGAATATACTCAAGGTCGAAATGTGACGCTTTTGTGATTCTTGCTCCCTGTAGATAAGCACATAAAATTATACAATAAAGCAAATACAATGTAACTACAAATTCCCAAAGCAAAATGGTGTCACACGCAAAAAGATTTTGTTTTATTTTTATTATTTTCTCCTGTTTTCCCTACTTTGGGATTCGTGTAGTAGGTCGCTGTATCCGGGTCACGCCACTTTCCCCCAAGGGGCACTCTGCTTCCAAATCCGCCTTTCGCAGCTTTTCCTTTGCCACGCCCCTGATAAAGATGATAACCACAGTCACGAAAATTATTATTTAAAAAAACTTACTAGTCGCTTTGTACATGGTGGTTAATAAAGTTGGCTAATTTTTAAGCGTAGTGTTTACCCTTCTCGCTAGTGACCCGTCTGTCAGAATTAGTATGACAAACACGCATGCAAACAGGATCACCGTTGACTTCATTTTATTTGTTTATTTTCACGTATGCCAGACAAAATAATAAAGTCAGTAATATCTAATAATTGCTGCATGCAGTCTTTGGTAGAAAATATTAAGTCGGACTGTGCCAGTCCACTGCAGAATATTTTATGGACACAAGACACATACACCACGAAGAGAGAAAAATCTCATGAATCTCTGATCTGCAATCTCTGAGTGAACAAGCAGCAACGGTTTGGTCGAGTCGCTTCCACCTCCACAGAAAATCCCTTTTTGCTCCAAGATAAGCACGAAGCCTGCATATAAATGGACAGAGAGTGAAGAAAGAGCATAGAAAAATGGTGAAACGGAGAGCTCGCTTTCACTTTCTCAAATCACATCACATCCACATTCCACGGAGAAATGAGCCAGAAAAATGTAGGTACCCCGAGTGTGTCCATAAATGTAGTCACAAGTGAAGTGAGTCAAGTAACAAGACAGGCGTCCAAGAAGCTCCATATAGTGCACTGAGACTTTCCAGCGAGACGACTTACATACTTCTTGACTTCACTTTCTCCTTATTTTTCTCCTCAGTTGAGTTGTTACAATGAAAATGTTGGGTTGCTTCAAGAAAGAGGTAAAAACAAATGAAGTCGAGTTGAATTGAGTCGAGAGCTGAGACTTGAGAAAAGAAACTCAACTTCACACTTGAAACAAATATCTCCCAATGGCGCAATGCTCTTTTTTCCTTTCTTTTTCTTGTCGAGTTTGTGGATAGGAAGTGGAGGTGGAACACAAAAACTTTCCTCTCTTTATTTTCTCCGTGTCCGTTTTTGACTTTCTCTCTCTCGCTTAAAAATATTGCATTACATTATTACCTACGCTCAAAGGAGAAAAATGTAGTTGATATTATATTATATTATATTATGCTCGTAGAGAGAGAGGCAATTTGAGAAAATGAAACAAAGTACTCTAGATTGAACTCGATACACACACGTCCGCGACTCCGCGTCCGCCTCCCCGTGTCCACATCTCCATTATATTATTTTATTTTATTTTCTTGCTTTTTTCTTAGAATCGATTTTTTTTCTCTTTACGCTTTCTCAAGAGAATGGGAATGAAGTCAAGCGATTTTGTTAGAAGGAATATAAAAAGTGAAGAAAAGTCTGGATAAGACGAAATATTGCTCCATTATACTACATTATTTTATAATAGACCCCGGAGTTCATAAAAATAATAGTAATACCGTGTAATAATAATGTGTGCAATTTCTTTATTTTATTGGACAAAGAGGCGAGTAGATCTTTATTTTGCGTGTCTTTCCATGTATTTTCCGTTTTTCGCTTTTCTCAATGAATGGATTTGGCCGCATTCGCATATGTGAAACTGAAAACGCAGTTTGTGGGAGGTAGGTATATTCATATTATTGTATTTTATTGTGCTCACTTTGTGTCCATAATTGGAGGAAAAAACCGCTCTATTAATTTTTTCATTTTTTCGATTGCTTGGGTTTATTCCATCACGTCTATGACTCATGTGACCAATCAGAAACAAGATCGCATCAGCTTAAGCATTACATTCTAGAACAACAGTAATTTTTTCGTGTCGGGGCAAACTGATAATCTTAATCATAATCATGATGAATGGACACAATAAATACAATAATAAAAATGTCACACCAATTAAAACAGCATGTAATATTTTGTAATGTTTGGAACACAACATGCCATGTTAATAGACCATGGGACCATGATCTTTCTCTCGATGATGCTTATTATTCGTTGTCGTATCCATTACTTACATAATCAATGTCTTGCTCACGTCTGCAAAAAAAAGTGTACAGCGTTTCAAATGTCATTGGTGGTAATCCTGAAGGACATTCTTGCATATTTTATAGGTTATTTTTAGATAGGCCATGCCATACACTCGTAGGAAATAAAATACAATAATTACAGTTAGGGGCCATTTAATTACTCTTTTTATTGTTTCATTGCAATCAGGGGTTTGTGGAACGTTCCTTTCATCAGTGCAGCTTATCTCGTGAATCGCACCATCCTCGAGAACGAGAAGACCCGACCAAATTACATTAATAATCTGCTGGATGCGGACATGGCATTCTGTCTGAACAACCGGAACAGAGACATTTTCATGCACATAAGCAACCGGGTTGATTGGGGTCATTTGGTAAGAATAGGTTTTTGGACATTTAGTAATCTTCCGGAATGGATATACGACGAATTTTATGGCTCCGCTGAAACCACCTTTACAACCTCCAATTTACTGTCTTCTCTTCCTATGTTTTTACCAAGATTAACTCGGACAACTTCGAGACGACTCATTTGAATAATGAGTTGTTCCAAATCTTTGACAACCGGTGGGACTGGGAGCTCCGTTACTTGCATTCAAACTGGAGCAAGGCTCTTGAACCGAACCTCACTCTCGAGATGATGATGGCCGATAAGGAAATCATGGTAGAAAACTTCAAACTTTCTGAAAAAGTTTCAAAGTTTCTTACTTTTGACGTATAAAAAATATCATTGAATCAAACAACATTTTGTTTTCTGTGAAAATAAAGCCATGTCCGGATGTATTCTGGTTCCCCATTGTCACACCACGTTACTGCAGTGAGCTTATCGCAGAGATGGAACACTACGGAAAGTGGTCGGACGGCTCCAATTACGTAAGCGAATTTGAATAAGAGCCTTATCTTATCTTGAAACTCTTTTCATGTTTAGCAATCGTTTAGAATTTTTATGAACAAAGTACACGCGATGGATTTTATTTTTGAACGCCAATGTCAAAAATAGTAATTGATTGATGAAATTGACATGACAAGCGTACCGTAGAAGGCCACTTAATTTTAATTGAAACTTTACTGAAAATAAAAAGGACACTCGGTTGGACGGTGGCTACGAAAATGTCCCCACTGTCGATATCCACATGAACCAGGTAGGAATGGAAGCACAGTGGTTGGAATTTCTCCGTCTTTACGTGGAACCTCTTCAAACGAAAGCATTCACTGGATATTATCACTATGTATGCAACATTATTAAAAATGATGAGCAGCTTCTGCTTCACAGGAGGAAGAAAAGGAGACTTTTAATTAACTGATTGATTATTATGCGTTTTCATTTTGCTCTGCATATAAACAATACTAATTAAGGCCATACAAGAAAGAAAAGAGAGAAAGGCAGAAAAAAATGGTTAATTAACTCACAGAGGTCAAAGAGAAGACTCGACTCATTGGCATATTTCTTAATAATTTTTGTTTCAATTTTCTTTGCTTTATTTTTCTACTGTTGTGTCCAAAAATGGATGCAGAATGAAGATCGAAAAGAGACGGGTTACGATGATCACCCAACAGTGGACCAGCATTTGTATCAAATTGGTATGCAAGACCAATGGATAGAATTTTTGCGCAGTTATGTTGGTCCAATGGCTCAAAGACTTTTTGAGGGTTACAACGAGGTATTGCTACAAAGAAAAAGCTTTTCAACCCTTCCGGTATTTCGTAGATTGTAAAAGTAGTTGAAATGTATGTACAAATTAAAAGCTTTTAATTTTTGTTATTATGTACATTTACTTTTCGTAGTTGTTGCGGCTCTGCACAAACATTCCAATTTCGTAATGTACAATGTAAAAAGCAGCAATTTGAGTTAATATTGGTTATCATTATTGATGGTTACTTTGAACTTGTGGCCACATTACAATTCACTTGACATTTGTCTCCTTTCTCTCTTTCTCTCCATTCTGGTGACGTAATAAACAATCGTTTGGGAAAGCTCTCCTTTTCTTACTTTCTTTCACTTTATTTTATTTAAAAAGTGGGCATGCAATCTAATATTATGATATTTTTGTCCCGCTTCATAAAAAGTGGGCATTCAATCTAATATTATGATATTTTTGTCCCGCTTCATAAAAAATGATAGCCTCCATTTGCTTCAATGAATTTCGTGGTGCGCTACAAACCGGATGAGCAGCGTGAGTTGAAGCCACACCACGATACCTCCACCTATACCATCAATATCGCTCTCAACGAACCACACAAAGACTATGAGGTAAAATAAACTTTGGATTATGTTACTCAGGAGTCGGTCAGAATTGTATTAAATTGTGAACATCAGCAAAAATGACATTTTGTATGTAATTTGATTTTTATTATTTAGGGAGGTGGCTGCCGATTTACAAGGTACAACTGCGCCGTCCGTGACACAAAGTTGGGCTATTTGCTCATGCACCCAGGCAAGCTAACGCATCAGCACGAGGGACTCCGTATCTTGAAAGGCACGCGTTACATCATGGTGTCTTTTGTCGACCCTTAAATTAATTTAATTTAAAAGTTAGATAAGCTACAAATTCAAACACACATGACAAGGGGAAACGGGAAATTGTTTTCTACACAACACATATCGATCTGACAGAGAAAACTGATAATGGTATATAATCCTAATTTTGTATGCAACGACAACGAGCAAAGGCAAAAAAGCAAATAACTACTTAAAAATTAATTTTAATACAGTACGTGTCAACTCTAGATTTTATATGAAATGAAATTGATTGAGAATCAATGTGTGTATTTATTATTTAATAAATTAGGTCTGATGATGGTGCATAATTTCATTTGTTTTGTATTTACAATCAATTCAACGGACAAGAAGGTCACAAAACTTTGCGTTGTTAATTTGTTAATTAATTTAATGTCTGTTTTAATTTAATTAGCAGCTACTCTATAAACTCTTGTGCCCAAAATTGTATTTCTTAATTTTGTTACAATAATTTTATCATGGCTTTAACTTTTACTTCCGGTGATGCAATAACTCGTTATGTATACTTATAATTTGCAATTTTATATTAATCACTGACAAAATACTCTTTCAATTAACCAATGCCCAACTAATTTTTAGCTTGTAGAAATTAATTTAATACTCTTTTTTTCACTTTTCTACTATTTTTGAACTGACGATATTATTTGTATTTTAATGAGATGGTGAACTAATCATAATAATTTTAATTTAATCTGTGACAGTTGTACTTTGACTTTTTGTGAAGAAAAGATGTGAATTTTTATCCTTGTCGACATTTTATGGAAATCGAGATAAGGAGTGCCGAATAAAGACGAAGAATGTATATCTTACATGAGGTTTTAATACTTGTTATTTCAGGGTAATTCATGACGCTCCACAATTAATTATCTCTTTTATTCGTGTGTACAACACATTTTGTCTCCTCTGATTAATCGATGAATCCGAATTTTCAGTGCCATATTGTCACGCATTCAGGCACTCATGACATTGAATCATAGAATACGGCAATGGTAAGACACGTAGCTCAAATAGCTCATACCCATCATAGCAATCTATCAAAACAGTTTGATGACTTTGACCACGAATGAAAGTCGATTATCGTAACTGTCTAATCTGTTTCATGTACATAATAAGCGTGTCATTTTTGTGCTCACTTCCAAACACGGTTTTATAATAATAGGTTATGAAAACATCTTCCGAGGGTTGAGTAATCGCGTCATCAATAAAACACAATAGAAGAGAACAAATTACTACATAATTGTCACTTCCGCACAAAATTCACCTTTCCCTGAGTGCTTTCCTAAAAAATCACAAAAGATTCCATTTTCATCAAAATACGTGGCTTCACATGCAACGAAACACTATAATTTACAAAATTATGTACCACGGAAAATAACATTGATATTGGAATCCATTCCCAGGCGCAATTTTATGGCTTATTTACTGACAGTCGCAATATTTACATATTTTTTTTGCGTATTTTGCAAAGAATATGTCGCATTGTCTGACACAAAAACGCTGGCATATCTGCGTAATTTTTGTTTGAAGTCAATTCCAAATTAGCTACATATTCAAAAAGAAATTCCAAAAAAAAAGTTTGGAAATCTTTCGTTGTTCATTTCCTTTAAAAAATATCTTAAAACTTTTATAATGAAATTTCCACATCCACAAATGGCGCCAGCTGCACACGTTTATCGACCAAGCGCACCACAAGATAACTTAGGCTGGCAGTGGGTCAATCCCTCCGAAGAAAATATCGTCACAAACTTTTGCCTTGACACGAGCCTTCACGGTTTAACTAAATAATTAACTTACTTGGTTTTTCATTTAAATGTTATTTCAATTTAACCACATACTCTCCGGTCCTTACAGGTTTGCCTTACGTGGGCCAGCAAAAACGACACATTTGTGAAAGAGTCCTTTGGTTTGCAGCGTTCATTGCTGCTACTGCAATTGCGACAATTTTCATTTGGCAAATGTGGTCAGCCTACGTGGAAATGCCGATTGTAACCGTTTTCCAACCGCAAGAGACAACCATAGACGAAATTCCTTTTCCAGGCATAACAATTTGCAATGTCAACAACATTAGGAAATCCAAGGTGTACGAATATACGGCGTAAGAAAAGATAAGATAGATACAATATATAAATAAATTTAGTCCTATCTAGTTTACCCAATTTGGGTAACCCAAACATCTTTTTCCTATAATATCCGCTTTTAGAAATACATTAAAAACTCAGAGCAATGAAGATCGTCTTCGAGCTTTTGCCAAAGTTTTGGACGTCAAGCATATTTGTGACTCAACTCAGACCTTCTCACAGATTTTCTTGCCTAAGGACACCTTCCAATCAATTTTTAATGAACTCGAAAGAAATATAACATCGACAGTAAAAGAATTCGAAGTGGAAAAATATTTGAATACAACTGCCACTCTTCGAGAGGTTATTACAAATTAATACTTAAGAACGAAAACTTTTGTGCAGTTTAAAGCTATTCAAGACTTTCTTTATTATAGGCAACACAATCCTGTTCAGATATGGTTCTTTTCTGGTATGTATATTGTATATCGACACATTCATCAACAGCCTCAAAATTCGTTCCTTGATGAATTGACAAATTGGTCACTATTTCAATTGTTCATGAAATTATGTTTAGAATAAAGGGTTCCAGATTTTAATTTGATGACAATTAAGATAGAGGCATATTTCATCAAGAACCAAATTTTGAGGCTTTGTCACGATCGAGTGACGATAGCTAGTATTAAAGTCATGTTCTCTTCCCTTCTTCAGCTTATGGCTAGACAAGCCCCGTGACTGCAAAGAATTGTTTCAGCCAATTGAGACGGATTATGGTTGTAAACCTACAAGCAAACTAAATAAACACTAAATAAATTGAATAAACTTACTAAAACCAAACTTCCCTTTTATTCACGCAGGTTACTGTTGTACCTTTAACTCAATACCGATGTCACTGCTTATGAAATTCAAGTAATTTAAAAAAATCTCTCAATTTTTTGCATTGTTTTATTTTAACTGGTTGATGATCATTTTTGATTTTCCCCTCGAAAGGAATGACATCAGAGATAAACCAGATCAAGTGGACTTGTGGAACCGGTCACATGTAGAATACGACACATTGCTATTTACAGAGGAGACTAAAGATCGAAGTGTGCCCTTGCGTCAGCAATATCCTGGACGTTCCGCAGGCAAATTATATTTCATTTTACTACAATTGCACTCTTACCTGAATATATTGTTCAATTGATATTTAATTGATTTGATGCTCTATTAAAGGTTTATCCATACTACTCGATCCAGATTTGGACGAATACTTTTGTACAAATACAGGTCTCTCAATATAATTAAGTGGTACTATAAAATCTATACATTAAATCCCTTTATAATAACGATAATTCTCGGCGGACTGAGGGATCATTCTTGATAAAAAAATACTTTATTTTTGTTTTTAAAACTTGTCAAGCTTTATAATATTTGTCAAGCATTCTACCCTTTTTAAATATTTCAGATTCAAAGGGCTTCGTGATTTCTCTCCATGTTCCAATCGATGTTCCAAGAATGAGAGACAACGGAATGGCGATAAGTGTAAGTTCCGAAGTGTTCATTGGTGTCCGACCGGAAATCACGATTGCGGACAAAACTGCAGCCGACTTTCGTCTAGTAAATTTTATTTTTTTAAGAAGGAGTACATTTTACAATTTAATCATAAAACTTTATTATTATTATATATGAAATGTTCTTGATTCTAGGAAAAGAGAGGATGCTACTTTGGAGGCGAATACAATCTCCAATATTTTTCCAAATACACCTCTGGCAATTGTCTTGACGAGTGCATTGCAGAGAAAACACGAGAGAGATGTAATTGCACCCGCTACTACATGCCCCGTAATTAAATTAGAGCTAAAGTAGTAATTATAGGAAAGGGAGAAGACTATGAGTCTTAACTGATGCGTTTGATTGATTCGCTACAGATGGAGAGGATTACACATTCTGTCGCCCGAACAATTACCCTTGTACCGATGAGGTGTATTCCAATATAATTCAGAAGGGATTGGAGGGTGCTTGTACCCAGTGCCTTCCTACTTGTACTGAAATTCAGTATCAAACGGAATCAACTGCACTTCCCACGCTCGATGACAACATCAAACATCTTTTTAAATCTGTTCCGAAGCCCTGGTTTGACCTATTTGGTAAAGAAGACAGCAAGTCCAAGCAAGTGTCAATAGTGCATATCTACTTTAATGTGGACTCGACGTACCCCCGACTAAGAAAAGAAGTCACAAACACAATTAATTTAATATGTAAGTGTATTACATAGTGGTTCCCATTTACATAATTTAGCTGATTATTAAAAGTTTTAATTCTACCTAATCTAGCTAATGCTGGTGGTCTCCTTGGCTTATGCATGGGCTTCAGCATGCTCTCTCTTCTGGAAATCATCTACTATTTTACAATACGGGTTATCTTTAACTACTACAGGAACTGGACTGTGGAGAGACAGCGCAAGAAGAGTTTTGCGTTTGCTAGGATTCTTGAAAACGGAAGTGGTGACTTGAATGCGTACGCAAAAGCTCATGAATGGCTCTCAAAAATGTACAGGAGACCTACGCTCGTTCAGCATTTTAACGAGTTCAGTAGTGGTGCACCCCCAAATAACAGTCATCTAGGATATTATTACAATCGAAGATAATCAATATGAAATATTGGAGTCTAGGTTTTAACCACGACATAAAAATAATCTGTCCTTGTCACATTGTGCCCCAGTGTTCCACATAAAATGTACCTATGCGTGCAAACATCCTTTGTACCCTGCTAGATACCCATAAAGAGAAAAATTGATGACATTGCCATTTAATAGATGTACAATGAGACGAGACATATTTGTCTAGCGTAATTGAATTTTGCACACAATCACAATGAATAAAGACCAACGACTGTGAACATTAAAAGTGTCAACTTTCTTTATTTTTTATTATCACGTGGAGATGGAATTTCCAAGTTGGAAATGATAATAATGTGTGGCAGTGGAATGAAGGGTAATAAAATTTCTGTAACAAAGATGTCTGCGTGGTGCGAAATGAAAATATTTGTAGGTTATTACAAGTTGACGTCATTCATAAATCGCTTTCGTATAGAGTCTTTTGCAATAGCGGCATCATCCGGATTCCAGACAATGATGAAAAAGATATCATTTTGCCATATTCATCCACTAGACCAGTTACAGTTTGGTTGGTTCGTTGGATAGAAGTGTCATTTATTTCTCATTATAGTTCCACGTTTCATCTCCATAATCCGCCACTTCCCGACGACCACCTTTAACACCTTCCACCTGATTTTTTTCTGAAAGATTTTCTGAAACTTTCTTCACAGTTTTTGCTGGAATTTCTTAAGATGGCCGAAAAAAGTTTCCTTCCTTCTTCCACTTCCCAGGATTTGGAGAATGGAGAGGAAGGCGATCTGTGCTGCTCCACCCCTAAAGGGCCAAGTCTTCTTAGTCGCTTCTGCTTAGATAGGGGAGCATTCATAAATTATATAACATCCATGGCTAGGGGGTACCCGGTCAAAAGCGTGACGCCGCGTTATGGAGGGAGGGGGTACCGATGGGAAATTGTGACGTGACACAAACAATTTTGACACTCAATTTTAAAACCTCTTAAACGCATTGCCCAATCGACCAAGAACATTATTCGCATTCAACAAATATATTTTTAAATAAATAATGCAGATAAATATGTGTAAATTTTGCTGCTCTCAATTTAAAATATTACACTGTCTTGGCCTCATAATCGTGTGTTAGTTAAATGAGTTAAATGGTTTGCGTATTTTTTTAGTTTTGCGTGATGAGGAGTAGGCGTGGCGTGGGTGGCGTTACGAAAACGATATCAGGTAGGGAAGTACCCCCAAAAAAGAATTTTTGCGATATGTAATTTATGAATGCTCATTTTAGCTCACTTCACGGTCTTAAGTACATCGGACAACCAAGGCGTTACCTTTTCGAAAAGTATTTTTTATATTTAAAATAACATTGTAATTTAGTTTCGTTGTTAGCAAGACATTGTAGAATTGCTTTATTAACATTTTGTGTTCTGAAAAAGAATTTTCTGGCTTGGAGCGTTGCTGGTTGCGGGAGTCTGTTGCGTTCTTGTGATAAGTGCTCTCTGGAATAAATATTGGGACTCTCCGGTGGTCACGGTGTTTCAGCCAACAGAGACGCCCATAGATCTGATCCCGTTCCCAGCAATAACCATATGCAATGTGAATAATGTTCGAAAGTCACGTTCCTATCAGTATATTGAGTAAGAATTCAATATTGGCCACTCGATGTCACAAATTTGATGTTTTGCATTAAAATCAAATAATATATTGCGAATGTCTTTATTTATGATTAGCCGGGCGCGTACACCAAACTTATCATTCCAAGAACGTCTCAAAGCTTATGGAGACGTGTACGATTTGAACCACATTTGTGAAGCGTCCACAACTTTCGCTCAGCGCTTCAACGTGTCCGCCAAAAGCGTTCTTGACGAGAAGTTAATTGAAGAGGTGCTTCGATATCGTACCCAGCTCCCGCCTTCGGATCCAGTCAGAGTTCTAAGAAAGGGTGGGTAGTCTGCACAATCAGTAATTATTACATTTTAACCATTTATGAGTAGGATTTCTAAATTTCCCCAATTTATTAATTCATTAGCGACTCAAAATTGTCCGGAATTAATTAAACTTTGTCTTTGGTTGGACGAAGAGCAAGACTGCAACACCTTCTTTACCGGGGTTGAAACAGACTACGGCTTTTGTTGTATCTTCAATGTTGTTCCGTTAACACTTCTCCTTAAGCACCGGTAGTTATGCTATTTAAATCAGCCTCTTACCTTCAACTAGAAAATTGGCGAAAAATAAATGAATCTTTTATGAATCTTCAGAAATGATTCTAGAGACTCCCCCGAGGTAGTCAAGGACTGGAACAAAGTTTTACTGAAGAACAGGCACAATATTTTGCATGCTGCAGTGGAAGGCAACCACAACCAGCCTTTGCCTAATAAGCCATATCGTCAAGTTTATCATGGTAGATCATCCGGTAATCTCATTGGCATTATTCGCATTAATAGATAGTCTATTATAATGAGTGTATGATTCAATTTATGGTTAACCTATCTTATTTTTTCATAATGCAATTCTCGCGAGTATCAATTTGATTGAAATGGAGTGGTTTCTAGGTTTATCTGTGCTCCTCGATCCAGGTTGGTGATCTGTCTCAAACATTGTAGATAATCAATCGAAATGATCTCTCTGCTAATTTTATTTTTGGTTGTGAATTAACCTCAAGATCTGGAGGAGTACTTTTGCAGAAATACTGATGCTGATGGATTTGTTGTGAGTCGGTTATACCCTTTTAAATATTAAATTCACCGATTTAAGTTTAGATTAAGATTTTAGTTAAATCTTATTTTCAATCGTGAAAAGATTGGTGCCAGCAATTCACTTGACTTTCCAAGAGTTCGTGATCACGGGATCGCAGTTCGCCCCAATTCGGAAACTTTCATGAGCATCAAACCGGACTTAACGGTCGCTGATCCCAGCATCTATGATTTTAACTTGGTACCTTAACTTACTGCATTCATTAAAGATGTTGATAACATTACACTTTTCTTTGTTCATTTATAATTAAGATTTAATTTCAGGATAAGAGACAATGCTACATTTCCGATGAATTCACCCTCAAGTATTATGCTTATTATACGGAATCAAATTGCGTGGACGAATGCATTGCGAATCACACGTTTGAAATGTGCAGTTGTATTCAATACTACATGCCGCGGTCATTGGACCAACCACTCTGTTCACCGGACCAGTTTGAAGTAAGAATTTTCAGTTATTTCTTATCCAAGAGTCCTGACGGATGTGAGGGAAAGAGGAAGTTCAAAAAAAAATCCTCTGTGACTTTAAATTGTTGTTCATAACTGCTGGGAAAAGATTGGTTTCGTCGGTTTTGAAAGACATTGTTCAAATTTCGAAAAACATTTTTTCCCGAACTTACGCATCCCTTCCGCACACAGCAGTCAGGACTATTGAATATGTAATGAATAACTTATCTTACATATTTAAGTATTATAAAACTTTCTACCTATAATTATTCTTACTATTCCAGTGCACTGAGAGAGTTAGAAGTAAGATAAGCCATCGTGAATCTAACATCAAACTATGAAAGGGTACGTTGTGATCATTTTAATACGTTTTAACATTTTAAATGTCAAACAAACAGAGGACGTTGTCCAAAAAGGTCTCATCAGAGAATGCAACAAATGCCTTCCAACATGCAACGATGTTTCATACCAAGTGGAGACAACCTTCCTAGAAATGCACGAAGGCACTTTTCTCGCCGACAATTTTCCTGGTTTAAATAAAAGCTTGTAAGATAATCAAAAACTATTTATATTTTAAATAAGTATTCATCCATGTATTTATTTATCCTATTGCTTTTTACATTTGCTCATTCACAGAAACAACAGAAACGTGTCCATTGTTCATTTGTACATGGGCGTTGAATCAAGCTACCCCAGACTAAGGAAAGAATTATATTCGTTTATCGATTTGATATGTAAGTTCTTTTTAAAAACTTCTTAAAAGCTAGACACAGTTAATAACAATGGAATACTGTTTTGTCCATTCAACATTGCAGCTGCAACCGGGGGTCTGCTTGGTTTATGTCTGGGTAAAAAATGCTTTATCATTATTTCAAAGTTCATGCCATGCTCAGCATTGAATTAGGTAGTTATTTAAAAGTATGATTATTCCATTATTCTTCTGTGAAGGTTTCAGCATGCTAAGCGTCCTCGAAATTTGCTATTTCTCCACAATCCGCGTGTGCATCCGCATTTACAAAAGATACCAGCGGCGAAATAAAAATAGTGGCTTAGCATTGTCAAAGCCATTATCGAAGACCATAATTCTCTCCAAACCTCGTTTTCTCTCGGAGCATCTATGGAAAACCATGATTGGCAGTGACACCACTAACAACGAGGCATTACAACAATGGGCCAACAAAATCAAGACCACAAATAATGTTAATGATAATAACAAGAAGAGAAATAGCACCAGTAATCAGTCATCACACCACTTCACCATTCCCATCCTGTCGACGAGCACCGGAACTCCCGCTGATAACCATTTATTTCCTCCTATTAATTCTAGTACTATTAGTAGTAATATCGGTGACAGAGCCCAAACGAGAATTGTGGACGGGTTCCTCTTGATGAACTAAATTCTGCATTCATAATAAAAGTATTATCCAAAAAACTATGCATGTACCATCACGGGACGGTTTGGGATATAGTATTATTAAATTGAGAAAATAGAATGGAACGAAAGCGAAGAGGAACAGAAGCGAAAATGTTTTATTCTCTCCACCCAAACGAAAATAAAGCTTTTACACCTACGAAAATTAATTTGTTGGTAATGGCGAGTTCTCCTATTGACACGTACCGTCCACTCGTTCATCGATCAGTGAAGCGTGAATTTTGTTTGTAGGCTCTGACTACTACAAAACAACTCAACTTCCGTTTTCTCTGTATTAAATCCATACTTCACATTAAGCCAGAGCCAAACAGCAGCGGGGCAAGGAACAAGTGCAACGGTCGCATTCGTGGAATGCGATATAGAGAAAACTACATTTACAACATGGCCACAGCTACGCTGCTACCAAACCAGAATGTTTCCAAAAACCAGTCAATACTACATAAAAAACTCATTTCATGCGTGTGCATTATTTTATTATGATAGCTTTAACTTTATGACACGACACGAAATGCCAAACGGTTTGCTACTTGAATATCATATCCATAAGCTATGTGGTGATGATGTTGGATATTATTCTGTTTCGATTTTTTGCACGGAACGACCTTATGTAGTATAAAATAATGCCAATTCAGTTTCAGTTGAAAACTTTCCAGGTGGACGTGACTGCAGTGTGGGTAAGCTACGGCATAAGAGACGTTTATAATGCCTAAATTGCATGAATCCACCTGCTCAATTTCATACGACTCAATGCAGTGCTGGGACAAAAATTGATTCGCCTTGCAATTAATATTTTGTAAAAACAATATTTACGACATTGACTTTAAATACAAAATAAAAATTCAGTTGACCTCTAATTCTTGTTACTTGTTGGTGCTTCATTATAATGGAATTGAGAATCCAACTGAAAAATGGAAAGTGACGTAGGCAGCACGAATCAATTATTTTTTGTCGATCCAGTTTATCATTATCCTGGAGGTTGGTCGTACTTGAGGTCCTTTCCAGGAATTCTTCGACTTATCAATGTGGTAAGTAACACATTTTACAAAAAATTAGTGGGGGCGCTACTTTTACATGATAAAAGAAAAGTTTGCATATAAAGCTAATTATTTTTATTTATCTTTTATCAATTACAGGGCCTTGGCTTGATAACTTTAATCTTGATCCTCCTCGGTTTCGCCAATGACTTCACCAATGAGTCTATCGAAGATAAACTTGAACGTCGTCACAAGTCGAGATATCGTCTAACCTATGACGGTTATTTCGACTCTTTCGATTATAATTACGGTTATGGGTACGTCACGGAAGGCCCGAATGTGGTTCAACTCATTTCTGTGGTCTTATGCTTATCATTCTCGGCCTTTTTCCTGTTCTGTCTAGTCACATGTCCGGATTGTCATACTTCTAGTCGAGCTTCCGTATGTTCAGTTGGTCTTGTATAATGTGCTTAATTATGATAATGATGATATTAATATAATACTCAATGACACAAATATTTTTTTTCCAGAATCGCTTTCTTAATTTATCGGCAGCCATCTTACAAAGCATTGGTCTCATGAACGGTATGTCCGGTCTGTTGCTCTTCCGCAGCTACTGCTGTCACGTCTACTTTGGTTCCAATGAAAGGCACAGATCTGAACTCGAAGGCTATTTCCGGGAGCCATGTCTTTGCTACTTCAGTCCAAGCTGGGAAAGAACCTGGAAGGAGTACTCCACTTTGTATTATCAGGATGTCCCGTATGATATTGACTTCCGGTCTGCACTCCCGCATCACTTCATTCCACATGCAATTGCATTGGTAATATGTAGTTTACACAGGTATTTCCTATTGCTAATAATTGCAAGATCCATAAAAATGTCTTGATTGCATTACAGTGCCTGATGTCCCTGAACATGGTTGCCTATTTGGCCGCGTCAATCCGGATTTAATTTCTAGTTAAAGTTGCATCTTCCTTCTTAATTACTCACTCACTACTTTGATGTCAAGATGCATAATTATAAATAGCTGATTTAATGTCGATGAATAAACTTAATGACAAATGACAATTTAACTTGAAAAGTAATCAACTGATGATAACCTTACTAACCTTGAGAGCCACCTTCTGGCTTCACTTCATGAAGCTTTTCATAACTGCATGACATATGAAACCCTCTCATATAATCAAAATGCTTTTTCGAAATTCGGTGACTAACCGCAAACCACCTGTATGGTGCCCTGCGCCATAAATTGTCAAAATCGTGCTCCAAACGGTCAAAGTTTCTAATTGTAAGCTAGGAATAACCAGGAACAAAATGGTGGGTTTGTGCAGCTCGCACATCATTTTGTACAGTGGTCATTAATTCCAGAGATCTGAGGAAGGTTAAGATATTTCTTAAGGAATAAGAAGTTATTTGCTTTTGATGTTGAAATGAAAGCAGCCGTAATTTGTGCTTGTTAATGTGGCACCATGTAACTAAAATAAAGAATGAAGAGGAGATACAGGAGAAAGTACATAAAATACCTAGAAAAGTGGGCGTGCACCTTATTTTTGATATCCAATGTTTATAATAAAAATAAGCAGGAAGCATTTTTGTTCCTTCCGCCGTTATGTTTAATTCTTGGGTTCAGTCTCTGAAAATCTAATGGATATAACGTAACTTCATGTTTTCTTAAAATTTCAAAATTATGTAGGTAATCTTGGGCCAAGTATTAGTACATAATTTTAACCTATATAGCCTTATTTTGCTATAATTTGCTTAATTTTTATTTTCTGCATGCGTATAAAGTAAGTTTCATGTGGCGAATCATCCAATTTTCAACGAAATAAGAGACCAAATAAATGTACATTAGGAATGGCATAGAACTAAAATTGTCCTTTATTCCGGAGATAATTACTTTATACATACTTTTACTTTTATTTGATTTCATTCGCTGTATTTTTCCTTTTGTATAACTGTTGTGTAATTATTTGATTGTGTTTGTCTTCAAATATACATGATTAATTGTAAATTAAATTAGTGTTTAGGTTAGAGTTAATACGCGTTAATAAACTTTAATAATGAATATGTTATGAAACCTTAAGTCACTTACGGTTTAAGTATCTCTTGCCATCAATAAACCTTTCAGGGCACCTCGGCTGACCTTCCTCAGAAAAATTAAAATTGTGACAGGTTTAACCACAAAGAATTTCCCATGGGCCACTATCAGTGGTCGACACGATCGGCAAAACTTTCTCATATAAAGGAAATCGGACTTTCGGCCCAACCAAGTTCCTGAAACCATTGCACATTTCCAAGTCGCCCTTGACTTCGTATTCCACTGTGCTACGGCTCCAAACATTTTCAGGGCAATGCTCCACACTGTCAAAATGACAGACCCGAAGATAATCAGAAATGTTTTGGACGTGATGTCCAAGTTACTCCAGAATCTGGTCACAGCTAAAAAGCAGAAGACGCTATGATGCCACATAATCGTCTGGAATGGTATCAGCAACACCGATATTATATCATTTGTCATTGTAAATAACAACTCCAAAGTTCTGTACATTCTTGGCAAATTCTTAAATGTTCTCATTGAATCAGAAGCCCGCTGCTTTTTCCGTACAGAATCGTTGTTACTGAGTCGAAATTCATATTTGTAAATTGGAACAAAGTACGTACAAAGCATCATAAAAAGCATTGTCATGATTAAGAAAAGGAAAACTATGCTAAAAGTAAACCAGGTTAACAAAACTCCATTAACTCCATAAACCAGAAGTGGAGGGTTCTTCAGATAAGGTGCCTCTAGCTCACTTGTCAAATACAAAGGGAAACTCGGAAAAATGTAAACATGAGAAGAAAAGCAAAATCCGACAAATAATTGGTAAATAATGATAACCCTAAAGCCACGAAGCAAATTCTTATTACCCTCGAAGGTGTCAGGATCGAAGTTTGCCATAAACTTTTCTGTATTGAAATTAAATTATTAAATTAATCTTTATACGTATAAGAATCATTAACGGATTTAAAAAGGATTTTACCTTTGAAGCTCTCCAAAAAATGTAAGTATGTATTTAACAATTGTACTATTTCTGTAGACCGGAAGTTCATAAAACATAACACTAGAACACCAGCTGCCGAAATGAGCCAAAATATAAGTAAATAATTCAACTCCTCCACGTCATTTCTCTGCCGCGCTTTCCAAATTTTATAAGGAACAAAAATGATAAGGTAGAGGGTGATAAAGTAGCAAACTAGAAAGGACCTCACAGTGCCAATCTGGGTCGTGATTACGCGACGCTTTTCATCTAACAGAAATGGGCAGCTGCCTAAAAAGTGAGCGACTCTTACAACTTTCGACACAGTCTCCAGAACTTGGGAGCTAAACATGTTTATCTTTTTCTCCAACAGGGATCAAGACTATGTAGTTCTAAAGACGCTGGAGCATTGAAAACTGGTGTTTTAGAATAAAGACAAAAATTGTCAAATCAGGAAATAAAAAGCCACTCCTCTCAGTGACGGAGTGGTTTGTTGTAAATAACCTTCATTCATATGTATCTGTTGACACAAAATTGTATTTTTCTAATGACTCAATTATGCAAAATTATCTCTTGGTATTTGCTTTGACTTTTAAGATAATGGGTTCAGTTAAACTACATGAACATGTCATGTACATTTTTTATTTTTAACATAAAAATAATTATTTAAATGTAAATAATAAGGCTATAGTTAAAACTTAAAACACTTACCGGAAGGACTGTTCTGGAAAATTCATTATTTTTTATAGACAAATCCTTGAAACTCCTATTTCATATCGTGAACTTTTGCATACACTCCAAATTCTACAAATTGTTTGCTAATAAATTATTTTCAATGTAATCAAGTTTGAAGAGGTGTTTTTGGAAATGATTGTCGAGTTTGGGTGGATTGATTAATTACTAGTAATAAATTATAGTAAAGGTTGTTTATTTGTCGAAGATTTAAATTATTTTAAAATGTTTGTCATACACTCAACGTACTTAATAAATTCTCGCCCCTTTAATTATTTGTCCTTCACAGAAATTTATTGGGTTATAATTATAAAATTATCAGTTCAATGCCACACGTCAGCCTGAAACTACTAATTTTTCGGAGGGTGAGGGTGAAAATTATCCCCGCTGAAGGTTTAATTTTTGAAACACAAATTACAAAATGAGATCATTTTTATCACAAGAGAATTACGAACGCACCCAAAAGGGTAATATTCGCATTCTACCAAATGGAAGAGCAATTTGCAAATCAAGGTTTAAAGGCGGGAGATATTGGATACGAAAGTAGGAAAATCATAAATAATCACTGTAAAAATAAATTACCTTGTTAATTTATACTACGTAACATGTATTATTATTGTAAACCATATTCGCCTTTTACCAGACTGTTTTGGAGCGTATCCTTTCTACTCTCGCTTTTTGCTGCAGTTCACATGATTGTTGAGATGTGGAAGGATTATCGTGATAACCCTCTGATAACCATATTTAATCCCAGGGATGTTCCAATTGGAATCCTTCCTTTCCCTTCTGTAACCATCTGCAATAACAACAATGTGCAGCATTCGAAGCTGAAGAAATACGTGAGGTGTGATAATGGGCATAAAGTAAAAAACATAAATGTTAATTAACCTTCTAAACTAATTGCTGTCATTTAAAGGGATGCAATGAAGCCTAATTTAACCGATGAAGAATTGTCTAGCGCTTACTCCAACTTGAACAACATCAACCATATTTGTCGCTCTGCTCGAACCTTCACTGAAAGATTGTTGTCCACGGAGTATCATCCTTTCAAACTAGACGAGAAACTGAAGGCGGAAATGATCAAGAGAAACTTGGACATAGATGCTAATGCTCCAGACCCTACGCGAGTTCTTCGGGAGGTCAGCGATTCAATATAAAGTTCGCTACAGTTAAGTATATTTCAACATTTTTACCCCATTAATTAATTGGAAACAGGTATCACAAAGCTGTGAAGGAATGATCGTCTACTGCATTTGGATGGATGAAGTAGAGAAATGCTCCGACTTATTTCATGAAATCGAAACTGACTACGGCTACTGCTGTAGTTTCAATTTAATACCGTTGACACTTCTGTTACGGTTAAGGTAAATATTTAATACGAAGACCCTGAATAAATCTTAATATTATATTAATAAACGTTATTAACGAAACATTTAACGTTGATGGGCAGGAACGACAGCAGAGATAAAGAGCCAGAATTAAGCATGTGGAGAAAAGCGAATCTGGACACCCATCGAATTCTTGCAAAGAGTGATCTCATCCCACAATTTAGTGATGATGATTATTCTGAATTTGAGGAGCTGGATAATTCAGAGAGGATTCCTTATCCTTATCGACAGAGTTATGCAGGGAGATCGTCAGGCTTATCGATTCTGTTATTTGCAGACCTGGATGAGTACAATTGTACAAATACGGATTCCGAAGGATTTCTGGTTTTACAGAACAACTCATCAATCAGATTTTTTAAGGAAATCTGAACATAAACTTTAACTAAATCCACATCTTATATATTTAGATCAGCTTAAATCTGCCTATAGACTTTCCCAGAATGCGTGATAACTCAATAGCCATTCCGAGTGGTTCAGAAGTGTTCATCAATATCAAGCCTAGTCTCACGATTCCGGATGAAAGCATTGGAAAACTTGACATTGTATAGCAAACATATGAAAATTCTATCATGTTTTATTAATAAAATTGGGGAACTAAAAATAATGTCAATATGCATTAATTCTGTAGGAAAAACGGAAATGCTACTTAGGAAATGAGTTCCTATTGAAATATTACGAAAAGTACACAACGTCAAACTGTATTGATGAGTGTATTGCAAATTGGACGTTGAGAGACTGTGACTGTGTCCAATATTACATGCCACGTAATTTCGGACAAACTGACAAAAAAGTATCATAACATAACCAAGATTTCATGTTAAGGAGATTATTGATTATTTTTAGGTAGCTCTAATGAGACAGTCTGTCCCCCCAGAAAATATGCTTGTACAGAAACCGTTCGAAGTAAGAAAAGTGTTTGTAAACGTGTTTGCCTTTACTAATAAATAATTTTAAAACAATGATTTGTTTGCCACCAGAGCAAATCATTCATAAGGGATTAAAGAAGAAATGTAGACATTGTCAGCCGACGTGTTCAGATATGGAGTATTCTTCGGAAACAACGTTTCTCAAGATAAAGAACAGCACAATGGACAAGCTGGCTCAGGGCGGAAAATTTGATAATAAGAAAATGTTATAAATATTTACTTTTTAAACAGTTAAAACAAAACAAATGGCCCTTTTGAAGGTTTAAAAATTAACTGACATTTATGCCATAATTAATTTGTTCTGTGCCATTTGAAGGCAACCAAGAGATATCTCAATTGTGCACTTGTATTTTGGAGACGACTCCACCTACCCTCGTCAGCGAAAGGAAATCTTTGGAACAATTGAGCTTCTATGTAAATTCTCTCTCATTCAAATTAATTGAAT
>VYYJ01001299.1:0-32897 GCA_021029165.1 Cyphoderus albinus | reverse complement strand
AGCAAGGTATTTTAACTTAAGTGCCTTACAATTACAAACCAGTTATTACCTAGTCTTTAAAATCGCATTTAAGACATTGTTCACTACGTCTACAATTTGCATCATGTATGTATACTGTATACTATACTAAATAATTCTAATCTAATGTAATTAGGAGGTTTGTATTAATATTGTGTAAAATATATTTTTATCATCATGTTTGTACTTTTACTCTTCCGATCGCAATTCGCAATCCATTAATTCTTATCAATCAAACCTTAATTGAATAAAAAGAGTTTAAAAATTGATTGTTATTAATGAAATATTTATGCAAAGGGGAAGAAAAAAAAGAAAAGTGGGAAGGATTTCATTTCACGAATTATCATTTATCACTATCACTGATTTGCGAAAAGCTCACTTTGACGTTTGACAGAGCGCATTCAACCACTGGAGTCGTCCTGGAGTGCATGCTGGATTGACCGATTAACAGATATCCAGACAATTTGCACTGTGCAAGCGCAACTGCGCAACTAATGTACGTAGACGTGGCGCATAGCACATAGACGGAGCCGACTAGAGACAGACCTAAAAGTTAACTTTACCGGCAAGCTATTGCTGTTGACACAGGTTGAGGTGGTTGGGTTCGGCTACGCTGCGCTGCTGTTGTGCTGCTCTGTCATTTGCCAAAATTATAATACCATTGCTTTGCTTTGCTTGCCTGAGTTTGAGTTCTTGTTCTTGTCACTTGTGGTGGCATAAGGGAAACACCTGACATTGGGATATTGCATCTAACCAGAACAGAGCTAGGCAAGGTTAATAGGAAGAAGCAGAGAAAAAGTAAAGTTATCGAAACCGGACGATAAGATGACCACGTCAACAGATTTTAGAAAATTTTCTCCAGTGATTTTAATATTGGTTGCGGTGACTTTGGTGTCACTGATCAACCTGTGCGATGCGAATAAAAGGAAAGATGTAAGTTTCCAACCTGTTTCATTTTTTCACTTTGAAACATACTTTGGTTTTCGCATTTCTATTCTGTCACTAATACTAATACTATTTAATTACATATGTGCACTTTGTGCAGTTACCATTTAAAGGCACGATTTATATTTCTAATTTGAGGGTTTAGGGCCCAGGTTCAAATTTCCTGGCATAAAACAATTTCCATTTTCTTAATCTTTCAGGTGCGCACCATGTCCCAAGGGGAGAGAGTGCAGCAATTGACGGATTTGAGCAATAAACGACCAATCATTCGAATGAATGTTCAAAAATTTAATGATTTGGTCAAAGGTGGACCAAGGAATTACTCGGTGATTGTGATGTTTACTGCACTTTCGCCGGCTCGCGGATGTGCCATATGTGGCCCTGCAAATGACGAGTTCTCGATCGTTGCCAACTCCTTCCGGTTCAATTCGCAGATTTATTCCAACAAATTGTTCTTTGCTCTTGTGGATTTCGATGAATGTGGATCTATATTCCAATCGGTACGATTCTATTGACGAATAAGTATTCAAAAACATCATTTTAAAATTCGTGATTCACAGTGTAGACAGTAATACGGACGATTTCGGTGTAAGTAATATTAAATGCTTTGGCTTGATGTATAGTTAAAATTGTACACGGCCCCTGTGTTCATCCATTTTCCTGCGAAAGGAAGACCGTCGGCTCAAGACAAAATGGACATTCAAAGATTTGGAGTAGAATCAGAAGCTGTTGCTCGTTGGATAGCTGAACGAACTGATATTCAGGTAAGAAGCGTACGGTTACGCGGAAGCGCACGACAATAGCAAACTACTAATTTACCTAATTACACAGAATTAAATATATCTTTATTTGTTTTGAAGATTCGAGTTTTCAGACCTCCAAACTATTCTGGAACAATGGCTCTCATAATCGTTTCCGTTTTGGTGGGTGGCCTACTGTACTTGAAAAGAAATAACTTGGAATTCTTGTATAATAAAACCGCTTGGGGTATTGCATCATTGGTGAGTGAATCAGTGAAATAATTAAATTTTAAGCTTGCCTAATTTTGAACAAGGGAAATGAAAGAACAATTTTTGTTTTCTAGTTCATTGTATTTTGCTTTACGAGCGGACAAATGTGGAACCAAATAAGAGGACCCCCGGTTGTACAAAGAACCCAGAATGGAATTGCTTACATTCACAGATCTTCTCAAGGCCAGCTAGTCATTGAAACTTATATCGTCTTTTTGCTCAGTAAGTTAAAAGATAATAAATTTCATAACCCGTATAAAATAAATTCTGATTTGATTCAAAAGTGGTAATTTCAATTTTTGAAGGTGCTGCAATCACAATTGGAATGATCCTGCTAATTGAAGCCGGAAAAGGGAAAGGAGATATAAGGAAAAGGAGGGTAATGTTGGTTTTCTAGTTCATTGTATTTTGCTTTACGAGCGGACAAATGTGGAACCAAATAAGAGGACCCCCGGTTGTACAAAGAACCCAGAATGGAATTGCTTACATTCACAGATCCTCTCAAGGCCAGCTAGTCATTGAAACTTATATCGTATTTTTACTCAGTAAGTTAAAAGATAATTTTTCATAATCAGTATAAAATCAAATCTGATTTGATTCAAAAGTGGTAATTTCGATTTACCGTTTTTAATTTAAGGTGCTGCAATCACAATTGGAATGATCCTGCTAATTGAAGCCGGAAAAGGGAAAGGAGATATAAGGAAAAGGAGGGTAATGTTGGTAGTGGGATTGGGCATGTTTGCCCTATTCTTTGGAATGATACTGTCAATATTCAAATCCAAAGCACACGGCTACCCGTATAGTTTCATAATGTCATAAAAATTATTGGACTAACACTAACTAGTATTTATGTTGTAGTTATTTTAGAACGTATCAAATTTAACACATGCTGTAATGGCTTATAAGTACTTTTGTGTGAGATTTAATAGATTTTCGCTATATTCGGAAGTTTAACAAAATAAAAAAGGCTTTGTTTGAAATTTGAAATTCCGTAAAATTGTTATCTTACATTCCTTCGTTTATCTATATTGTCACTCTTAGGTTTGTTGTACTTATCAATTAAGAATTTTCATGTGAACACTAAATAAACAAGATATTATACACTTCAAACAGTTCATTGCTTTTATTGGCTAATTGCTGTTTCCGCATTTGCTTGCTACCAAATGAAAGGTATGACGGCTTTTCTGTCCTTAGGATAATCGGGAAAAGTGGCTATATACCAACGATGATTCATAATACCCACAATAAGCTGCAAAATGAAAAATACAAATTTACGCCAAACACTTAAAAATCCAATGAAGTACTTTAATCGGAAGTTTAATCTATGTACCTGATTAGCAATCACCCAAATGGTAATAAAATTCCAAGTGTAGTTTCTGAAGACGAACAAAAGCGATATAGCAAAGTATACGATTATTTCGCCCCAGTAGTTAGGACAAGAAATCAATTCAAACAATCCTCCCCTAGGAATCTGATGCTTCATTGACACTACTACACTTCGATCTGTAAAACGTTGCAATTATAATTAGTCATTTACAAATATCGCGATTCTTGATGGCGGTAATCTACAGTCTAATTAATGGAATCTGGCAAGCGAAATAAAGTAATCTTACTTTTGTCCTTTCGAAGATTGGCAAACCCCACATGAGCCTGGTATTGCACCCATGACCCATAGAAGAATAACCCCGTCGCGAAGAGATGAACCAAATTAAGTTTATCGAGCGCTAATGTTACATCTGTTGAAACATGATCCTAGTTTTAATTCTTGTTTAGGGTTCAAAATGCCAATACAATTTTTCTTCGCTGCAATTAAAATAAAGAGCAAAACGTTATTGCATTTTTTGCATACCGAAATTGCTTGCTCTGCTTGAAAATACGGGACTGTAAGCCACGATGGTCAGCATTGATCCTGTGTAATGGAGCCAGGCTAACAAATAATGCATAACATTCATTTTGGTATCGGAATAAACGCACACAAATAGCGTCTCATACAAACGTCTGCTAACTTGAAACAAATACAGAAATACTGCAATTACGGTTGTAACAGCATCGACTACATCAAAAATTGAAACAGCCAATTAGATTTAAAATTAACAAAATGAAATACATAGATAACTCTTGTACTATGTTTATAGCGTAGCTTCTCAAATGTATCTTTACCTGTATTTGGTCGATTATTTCCTCCAAAAATAGCTAAAGTATCCTTCAGCCAATAACTGATATCTACCAAATTCGTATATTTTCCAACAACTGTAAAGATGATGAACGATTGGAAAAACACCGAAAATAAGTAGCTGTGGTAAAACCAACTAAAAACAAAAGGTAATACGGGTCATAAAAATACACCTTCCGATGGGGTAATAAGAAATGCTCAGGCTCACTTTTTCGGGACCTCAATAAATCGCAGGATTCCGTGTCGTTTTCCATCCTTCCCTACGTTCGCTCTTCCGTATCGAATGAACTGAACAAGAATACTGGGTAAGTATTTTTCACCATAATTCGTGATTAATCCTGGCAAGAAAGTGAGAATTGCGATTGTGAGGAAAATGATCTGGATATAATTTATACTTGATTCCATTTCCGTTCCCTTGAAATTGGAATTTTCCACATAAAAATTCGGTTTTATATCAAATACTATATACTAAATAATATAACGTTTGTAATGATACGGAAATAGTAATTTATAGAACAATTTTTGTTAAATGTTAGAAGATTAATCTCTAGAAAACACTCGATGCTTTACAGACTGAAATATTTACTTATAGTTTTGTTTTGGCTCATTCGATACTAAAAAATTGTGTAAGATGTTTCTTGCAATTTTGCGTCAACTGATATATTATTTCAATTATCAGTTGAATCAACTTATTGTATACATTAACATTATATAATGCACGCTACATGCGTGAAATTATGTAACCCTTTGGTCCTTAACGTCTAAAAAGCTCTGTCAAAATCATACCAATGTGCATTTTTGTTTTTGTAGCATAGACATCCACATTAGGTAGTGGTACATTTACTTTTCAGTGCAATTATAAGAAGCATGGCATGCATCTAAGAATAAGAATTAGATACATATAATGCACCAAGTAGTGATAGAAATGTTCAAGTCGAGTATATTATGTAAGGTAGTGTGTTTTTTGTTTAAGGGTTGTAATTTGTAAGTTGCATAATCAAATATGTAAGATTGACGATATGAAGATTGGAATTGAAAACCATCCGCATCCTCATACTGCGTTGCTGAAAAATGATCTGCATCATGTAATACGTTTTTTATGTGTGAATCACATCCAAACTTTAATTTTTACAAAACGGAATTTACTTGCTTTTGGTTTGGTCAATGTTTAATTAAATCTGTGGAGGTATAGTTGTTCTTTTCTGAAATTGCAAAAGTCATACATGCAGTAATATTTTATTACATTATAGAGGTGCGTGCTATGCTAAATACACGTCTCCTTGTACTGCAGCCTACTGAACTGAACAACAATGCATCCTTTGATGATAATAACTGAAAAACCTCTTATGCGATCTACTATTTTAGAGACATTACTTTTACGATTTACACGTTCTGACAGTTAAGAACGTTTATTTCGCTTTTTGTCTTCTGAATAGTTTACACGTAAAGTACATTTCAATTTTCTTACTTGATCTACTATTTAGAGACATTACTTTTACGATTTACACGTTCTGACAGTTAAGAACGTTTATTTCGCTTTTTGTCTTCTGAATAGTTTACACGTAAAGTACATTTCAATTTTCTTACTGGCCAACATTTGCCCTTCATTTTTGATCTGATCTATCTACCTTTGTTGAGAAGAAAATTGATTTCAATTTCAGTTTTGTCCAATTTGTCTAGCAAAAAAAGCCGTGCAAGTAAATAATATGCAGGTATGCAAAATGCAACAAGTGAGTGGAGACAGACAAAAGAGTAATGTTATTTCAATTGGTTCTTTTATAAATTACTCTAGTTTTCCAAGATTTTCAATATGCACTCCAGAAACCTTTAGTTAGATTATAGAATTTAAGTTGTAATTTGTAATGAAATATTAAGCAGGTTGGAAAGTAAAAAAACACCAGACAGGTAGTTTTCATTCTACTGCACTGATCAAAACGTAGTATATGTATTAAAAAATACACAAACCCAAATTAAAAGCTTTATTACAGCAAACTTTTATTGTATCAAATATAATATATAATCGACTTTATTATTATTTTTTCATTGCATTGCACCTTGAACCTTGTAATTCACAAAAAGTCTTTTGAAGACGAGCCAGGCCAATTTGTGAGTACTGACACTGAGACCGTTCGTTCGTCATTTACACTTACACAGTATTTTTGAACACTTACATTTTTAAAGCTGCAGAGTAGAGCCGGAAATGAAAAAAAATTGCCCAAATGGCTTTTTGTTCCTCTAAAGGATAAACGGGAAAATGGCCTTGCGCTGCTTCGGATAGTCTTTAAAGGTGGCGTGATACCAAAGATGATTCATAATACCCGAAGTAATCTAACAGAAACGCACATTAATCATTATTAATGATTCATTAACACATGTTTCTATTCAAAGAACACACATTAGTTTTCCACATACCTGATTGGATAAAACCCAAAGTGAGCAGTAGTTCCAAGATGGATTAGAAAATCGTAATATTCCAGCTAAAGCTGAGTAGATGAGAATTTCTGCGAAATAATTTGGACATGAAATGTATTCAAAAAGTCCACCTTCCGGTATTTTGTGTCCAGAGACTTCTTTTTTATCTGTTAAATATAGCAGTAAAATCCATAAATAAAACCTAACGCGAAGTATTCAAAATTGTCCTTAAACCGTGAAATGTTTCGTGTTTTAAAACCTTTTCCTTTCCTAAGGCTCGCTAGTCCAACATGTGCCCGATGTTGCAGATAATTTCCAATCAAAAATGAAATGATGCCGATGACTTCCGCAGGTCCTACCTCACTGATTTCGAATGTGGGACGAGTACCGGAATCTGTTCAGAAATCAACGGTTTCACAAATCCACGTTTAACTAACTAATGAAAAACTTTAGTTTGGACTTTAAACAGGTTACGGGTTACCCTGAACAGCGGTTGATGACGCCAATAAAGGGCTGTGAGCTACCAAACAAAGAATGGCACCAGTGTAATGAATGAAGGCGAGCGAGTAGTGCACCAGGTTCATTTTTGTATTGGAGTAAACGCTGACGTAAAGCGTTTCGTACAATCTTCTGCTGAGATGAATGCAGAATAGGACGTTTGAAATAAGGGTTGCAGTTGCACTAACTGAACAAAATATTAGAACTAATCAAAGAAAATCTGAGAATTTAACTGTGATATCTCTGTTACAACGTGTCCACATTGCTTTACCGGTCTGCATCCTTTCTCCAGTCATTCGCAAGATTCCCTGTAGCCATGGGCTGGGAGGGGCATCGCTCTGGTTACATTCTGATAATTGCCATTAAAACTGCCAGTTGTAACGCCACAGCGTACATGTAGAAATGATAGAACCATCTATAAAAGAGAAACCAAATCTCTTGTAATCCGGGCTCTGCTGGCTGACAATATTTCCTTGTCGGTGACAACTGTCAACACGTCAACAGACACATACCTCTTCGGAACTTCAATGTTCCTTATAAAACTTGGTTTCGAATTGGAAATGTTGGCTCTGCCATATCGAAATGCTTGTACAATGAAACTGGGAAGAAGAGCGTTTCCATAATTGACCAGTACTCCAGAGACCAGCATAAACACCGTTAAAAACAAAAATCCACTTTCTAATAAATTCATCTTGAAATTGTAAGCAGTTACACTTACACTGGTTTTGACTGACACATATAAAATTGTTGCTGGTGCTGGTGTTCTGTGCCGCTCACAAAAATAGGACTACTCCGTAGCAAATTTCGGCTGTCAAACGGAGCAATGGGAAAACCTCTTTGTATGTGTTCACCAAAACATCAGATGATCTTCGTCACACGCTTGCAATATCTGAGCCCGAGAACTATTTCATCAATCAAGCTGAGTTAGATGAGCCATAATTTCAATTACATAGCCGATTTCGAATTCGAACTAGTCGGTCTCAATTAGAAAAGATTTTGATAGAAAGAAGTGCTAAATCGACTCCAATCAAAAATGGGTCTCGGTTTCGGTGAGTTAGCTAAGATCAGGGGGATCATTTACTACAGACTGTCCCCTTTCGAACTGAAGGCGTTCGGTGGCATCATCTCCAAGGGCGTTCCGAACACCATTAGGAGGTTTGCCGAGAATTTCTTTGTTGTGGTTCCACGTAAGATTACACAGAAATCATTTAATATTTACTAAAAAGTTCTAATTTCCCTTTAAGTTGGTAATTTTGTAAAATGCTTCAGCTTCAGTTTAAAAAGAATTTGGAATATAAACAGAACATTTATATTAATTTGGAATATTTCTTTTGTGTGATCAATTTCCAGCTTTTATGCTGTCCTACATTATCTACAACGAGACAGAGAAGGAGCATGAACGACTCATGCGTAAAAACCCTGCTGACTATGAGGATGACTGTTAAAAATAAATGAAATGTCACATCCACATCATTCCGAACGTCCTTCTAAAATCTGTCATTCGTCTTTGAGAAAGTGCGTGAAATTGGTAAATTAATAAATTGTTAATGAATTACATAAAGTAAAAGCATTTCCAGATTTCAAATCATCCAGAGTTAAAGTTCCCTAATGTCCTCAAGGAACCATATAATTTTTTATTATAAATAACTGTATTACTGTATATTAACTGTAAATAACTGGCGATTGGCTGGCGGACACATCGTTGATGTGTTGATGTCAATGTAATGGAATAACCTTGAATCTGAAAAGCGTGAATAAAAATCGCCTGAAAGCTGATAAAAAGCTGTAGTTGTTTTTATACTTTGCTTTATTATTTGAATTAGTTTTTATTTAGAAGTGAATCTCGCCATCGGCATGGGCTTAATTTAAAGTTGAGCAAAATAGGACGAACAAATCAAATCAAATATTAACAAGACTTGAAAGTTTTTTTTTCATACAAACAACAAGACGCATAAAAAGCAAGAAGTTTGCGGCCGTTTTGGCTCCATCATGAACTGCATGAACTCTAATTACTCTATAAATTAATTATTTCCAAACAAAGACACCCTTCAGTGTCGCAATTTGGGTGGTTTTGGATGTGGGCTGACGAAGTTATTAAATACGCGAGATTAGAAACGTCATTATGCATCATAAACTAACAACCAGTTAAAGTGACAAAAATTAGTGGTTTATTTGCTTCTTTTTACCGGGCTACATCGTACTATATTCATATTTATCTATAAACACAAACTAATTGAAATAGCAAATGGCCCATTATGATTCATGACTGCAGAGTTCCCGTGGAGTACGCCACTATCCCGCGGCAATAACTCTTTTTTATCAATCATTATGATCGCGGGTTCCGCCCATATTTTTATTTAAGTTAAATTATTGTCAATCTGTTGGTTATCAAAATAATTCGATATTGCCGAACGCTTCATGAGGCAAGGCGATAGTTTTAGTTTAATGACCAGAAGACTATATTATTAAAGCAATTATGATTACTGATGACCGATGATTAGTGAAAGCGCATGCAAAAAAATATTTCATAATTTATATATCAAACTATAAAACCCAAGGAAAAACATCGCCCCACGAAAACATATAAAAAAATAATATACGTAACAACTTGAATTTTTTTACATGTCTGATTTAAATAATCATTCCAGTAGGGTAAATTAAAGTATCTTATTTGCGTTAGCATACGACATGCGCAGATCCCTGGTTTAACTGCGATTTTGTAAAAATATACATTTTTTGCATTTCTACTTTTGAGCAAGTCTTTTTCATATTTGACTGAACAAAAATCAAATTCGGGCCTGATTTAATAATAATCATATTAATACTGTATGGAAATGGGCAGTGAACACTTTATTAAGGAATTCATTAATGAATTGTCTGAGAGTGACGAAAGAAACCAATTACATTAAAAGCAAAGTGCAGTTGTAGGGTGAAGGTGAATAATTGACATGAGTCACAAGTAAGTCTGTTGTGCACGGTTCATTGCAAAATTTCTTTCGGGTCAAAAGGACGTGACAATACTGACAATTCATTGTGTTTTTCAATTCAGCTCTATTTTGTATGAATGATAGATAATGTAAAAAATTGAATGAAGCATGCCATTTTTTAAATTAAAATAGAAGTAGAACGCATCATGCCTAAAAAATAAAGCAAACAATTCTGTAATCCGTTCATCGTTAAAGTTCTTAGGTCATTGATTTTTTGCTTACATAACATGTTTATTTATCTTTATTGGCTTCATCACTTCACCTTTTAATCAGAAGAAACCCTGTTACATTTTGGAGTTGAAAAAATCGCGCTTACTCATAATTTTCTGTAGTGTAGATGCTTAGCTTTATTCAGGAATATAATATGATTCATCTTACCCTACATTATTCTAATTTCCGTTGTAAATACACGTTTCAAAGAATAAATCATTATGATTGGCTCCTATTTTCGATTATTTATTAAGTTGGATGAATCTTACATAGAGAGTAACTTTATTCTGCATGAAATTTTTCAACTTTTTTACGCCAGTCTCCCTTCCAAATCAATGTTGGTTTTACCCTGTCGTGAGCCTGTCACAGTGACATTTTACTGGGGTTATTCTATATTCTATTATAATGCAATAACTAGCAGTAAATAGTCAATTCATCAAGATATGACAAATGTAATATGATGTCCTGTCAATTGGCACTTTTTGATGGCATATAATATCTGATTAACATGAAAAACATGAAAACTTTAAAGATGTCCAAAGTGTAAAAATTGCCGAAAAAATTAAACATGTTTATTATTAGACTCAACACTTAAAGTGTTGTATTTTAAATGACATTGGAAAGTGACAGAATTTACATTGCACTTTGATAGATCAAAGGGCATATTTTGTGGCAAAGTGGCATAATGTCAAACTCCGCCCATTTTCCAAATAATTGTCAGTTAAAACGATATTCACATACCGAAAATCAGTAAACTTGATGGCAAATTGACATAATAATATGTTAGGTATAAGTTTTGCATATACACGTCAATGAAAAGCATGAGAACACGAGCCAAAGAGCAGATAGTGAAAAGTTGTAAGGTGCAATAGTATTTAGTTATCATGTCATTAATCTCGTTAAGGTGTACACGCACATATCCGCAACGGCACGGCTAATCGTAAGAAATAAGAATTTTACACAATTATATTACATGTGCAAATCATATTACTGCCTGATGGTTGGAAACTATGAATTCATTATTATGAATTCAAGTTGAGGTGACAATGTCACCGTGACATGCCTGGATTAATGAATCTACTAGAAGGAATGAAAGTGTTCAAAGAGTTTCGATTTCAAGATAGGATGAAGACATTTTAATTGCCCAAAGGAGCCAACCTATCACGCTGTAAAAATGTAATTTTCACTGCTATCCTTAAGATACAAGTCCAAATAAGCCTCATGAGCAAGGCATGATGAAAATCGAATGTAATTTTGTTCATTATGCTAATATTATTGTAACCTTTGCAAATTTTTATCTCCGGATTGATTGATAGTGAACATAATGTATAAGA
The DNA here is from genome assembly GCA_021029165.1 of Cyphoderus albinus. Taxonomy (NCBI): domain Eukaryota; kingdom Metazoa; phylum Arthropoda; class Collembola; order Entomobryomorpha; family Paronellidae; genus Cyphoderus; species Cyphoderus albinus. The sequence continues at coordinate 21,310 of VYYJ01001299.1, read as the reverse complement.
GTTAAAATATTAAAGTTGTAGAAAACTGTGTCCACCTTAAAATTCTTTGACCTGCAGTTGAGCATAATGCGTGAACGTTGATAGTCGCGACTGAAAGGTTTAATTTAAGAATTAGTAGCTGGAATAAAAATGTTGGAATACTACACTTATCCTTCCTGAACCCCGACTTTTTTTTATAGTTTAACCACTTTTGAGCGGATTTCAAAGAGTCCAACCTGTTATATGATAGGTCTGAATAGGTATCTATTATTGCCCACACTTATCGATCGTTATGATACAATACAACCCATTTAGGACACTATAAAAATATTTATAACACTTTGCATACGTACACATAACATAAAGAGCGGGCTACTCAGCCTGTTCATTTCAGCCAAGGATTTTATAATGATCATCAACACATCAATATAATATACATATGTAAACATAACAGGAGATAAAGTGTGCATGACATGGTCATATGCAACCATTAAAAATCAAACTAACTGTGTTACATCTCTGTTGCTCGTTATTTAACATTCACATAATGAAGTTAACTTTTTCAAAATTGATGATGAATTACTATGCTCTCCATTTAGTTTGCTAAATGCTATGCCCAGAAGTAGTTTGCTTCGTTATTAGCTAACGCTTCATTACGAAAAGAACAAAGTCAAAGTTTGCAAATTCGTATTGTAAATGTAGATAGTTACCTACCCTTTTCTATCTGCCACTGGTACACTTTCCTGTTTGCAATAAAACTATCTTTACAGCTTTGACTTTAATTATCATCAAAAGACCTTACTGCAAGACTAGTTGTTTAATGTCTTGAATTTTCATTCATTTTTTGTGTCTAGAAAAAGAGTCAGAGTATCAGTCTCGTGTGTTGTTCATTACTTATTAAAAATAAAAATAGAATTTGTTAATCATTCTCCAATGTCTGCACTGTGTGCGTTTTCCTGTTTTTTTGCCGATATCCCTGCTCTCTTTCAGTCAACTCGACGCAGTCAAGCAAGCGGCAATGTCATTGGTTTTAATTGAGTGACCTTCTAAGTGCAGTGAATCACCACTATTTTTTCTCATTTCCTTCCGCTTTCGTGGCTGAACGGTTATATACAGAAAATTGCAATTGTTTCCGGTAAGAAACTTTCAACAACGCGGTGTATTTTTTACTATTCTCTTGCTTCATTTTTTGTAGAAGGAACCAACATAAAATAGTTATAAGGTGAGCAGAAATCTTTAGAATAAACTCATTTCATTCAAGCGTATTTTATTTTTTGTTGCAGAAATGTTTTTTGACATCTCGACCGTCTCACAATGCGCGATGCAGGTTTCCGATCCATTTGAATCGCTAGCAAAGATTAGTCTCAATGTCAGAGGGGTTTTTAGTATCAACAACCTTTGGAGGCCGTCCGCATCACGAAGAATCAATATGATTTGGATAAGCGTAGTGATAAGCTTGTTATTAATATTCGCGTCTGCCGCCGACGCTCGACCTGCCAGCCCTGTAGCTGGAATACCGAGATCAATACGTGACCAGTCACGTCACCTTTATGTGTCCAACGCATCGGGAGCTGCGAATTCTGCTGCGTCTTCTAAATCATTTGTAAGTCATCCTTTTATGGAAATAAAAATAAATGTAAAAACTTGGGTGTCGACGTGGCATTGAATTAGATACTTTGTACCTCGCTGTTGTTTGTCACTCCTTTCATTATGAACTTTGATCCATTTCAGAACTTAGAGACGAGTACGTCCATTGACACAATGTCGCTCTCCATCTTCAGTCCCCTAGATATTCTCAGGCAAAATATGCTCCTAGAAATTCAGAGAAAGCGAATACGTCACGCCAAACAACGCCAGATGCAATCCAACAAAGAATTCTTGGAGAGAATTGGAAGATGATTTTTAGTGTAATGGAAGTGAAGATTATAACGGCTGCGTTGACAGAGCAGACCACCGTCAATTCTAGTCAATTATTTTTTTGGTCCACTAGTTTAAGTACATACATACATAATTTTTATAACGAATGAAATCTATATTTTTATGATTACATTTTAAAAATGTAACACATTACGGAAGTGGTGAAAATATGTCATATAATAAACTGATAACATTTCAAACGTTAGTAATTTATGCCATAATTTAATGGCTTCTCTTTCTTCACTAGCTGACTGTGGCCATCAATTGAATGCAACGATGGAGTTCAGTGTTAATAATGATGGCAAGCTTGAGGATGAAATGTCTCAATCTTTTACCCTATTACGAAATTCATTCTTGCATCCAGGGAACTTTCACTTCTCTGCTTTTTCTCCCACCCTCCTTTCACTTAAGTATATATTATAAAAGCATTTTTCTTTTCTATTCTGGTTTAGCCGATAGTATATCCTTAGAATTTTTACATATTTGTGGTCGTTCACCCTGGTGGTTCGATAGCATGACAATGATCCCGCCCCATCCCCCGCTTCGTCGATGCAACCAGCCTTTCACCCAGGTACACTTTTCTATTGCGAGCTTTCACGAAAATTCGGGTAGTTTCACAGTTACTACTTTCCCAACTGCTTTCACTGCAGCAAAATGTCTTCTCGTATGAGGAAATGTAGCTGCACGTCCTTTGAGTTTGAGTGCAAACGCGAACTCTATTTCCACGCGCTGTTGGTTGGTAGGTGGGTGGCAAGCGTAACTAAAGAGTGTTGCTAGTTTTGTAAGCAACATTATCGACCCGATTGCACAAGGGGTTTCAGCTATGCCTAATATCGTCAATAGAAGCAGAAAAATGCTACCCAATAAATAATGGAATTGAGAAAAATAATCTGAAAACAATATTAAAGAGTCTTCTTGTAAAATACACATTCCCTCTTTAGTGACAGACCCTGGAAACTGAGACATAGTCACTTATACTTTGTCCAGGATGCCTTCTACATAATACCAACTGTAGAAGCGTGACATAATTTGTACTCAGATGTGTTTTCATTTTTTGTGAATTATGACGGTATACAAAAAACTTACATACAATATAAAAATCAGTAATGGAGCTTGTTCCGGGTGCATATCACAGATACGTCACGCACATCAAGTGGAGACTGAAGTAATGTAAACTCAATATTATCTGGTAAAGTTGAACTTTTGTCGTTTTATTTACACAGAGAACGGTCATAAAATGATTCAAAATAATTTAAACCACACTCTGGTAAATAAATGAGTATTGGTATACCACTTTACATATTTGTATATATTATAATACTCGCATTTGGTGATCGATTTAATGAGCACGTCATTGGCTTTAAGTTAAAGCCTTTAACATAAAGCATCAAAAGTAAATAGTAAAAATTAGGAAAGCAACTATCGATTTCAATCAAGCTGTCTGCTTTGACATGAGCCATGTCACATGACAAATATATACGGTACGCATCAAACGGAACGTAAGCAAGGAGGACAAAGACAAGACAAACTAGGTCAAGTGCACAGCCACAGTCCAAGCTCAGTTTACCTTTAAACTTGGAAGTTTATACACGTAATCGTAATCACACGTACAGCACTAACAGCACTGAATACAGACAAACTGAGGTCATGGACTCGGGCCTCTCATTACCTCATTTTAATCAATCAATATTTTACTTCCTGTTTGGCTTATTTCTAATATACCGTATTTTGCTCTTTATAAAGTACCAAATTCTTAAATTCTCAATATTCTCTTGTAGTGCTTCGCAAATTTGTATTATTTGGCATTCTGTCATTTTGTGTCCAAGCTTCGGCATGAGTGAAAGCACCAAATGAATGTTACAAAATTCTACTTCCTAAAATAGTGTGGTAAAATTGAAACAAAGAAAGATACTACTGAAGTTGGCAGATAAGTGAGGTGAAATCTTATGCTGAATTTGTATCATGTTAAGTAATTGACGAACTAAAGAATTGGCTGCTCCGACCAAGACACATTTAGTACAGTAGTTGTTCAATTGCATGTTTGGTTTCTCATAAGTGGAGAGAGAGGTAGGATCCAATAAAGAAAGGAATAAGCAACGTTTCTTGTTTCTTCTCGTATGAAATGAATCAGGAAACCGACAAATGGATTTGAACAAAAAGATTTTTATAGAGGAGAAAATAATCACTATGTATGCAAGTACTCTATAATAACGAAGAAGCCAAAGCTTCAAGAGAGAACGTTCAGCGTGGAACTCAATTCCTTCTTTCTACCACATTATGTTATGTTGATGATGAGATGAAACATGTTTCATTCATTCTATCCAGTGCAACATTTTCGACTATTTGGACATGCATTTTTCCACTATCACATCACATCACGAGTACAAAGCTAAAAGGCTACACAGGAGTGTTCATTCAATTCTCAGTTTTGAAAACTAACTGCCAGTAAGATCAAGCAGCCTGGGCCATGTATTTTTTCGGTTTCATGTGTAAACAAGAAAACAGGAGAAAAGAAACTACGAATGAGCGTTGGTACACACAAAAACATAACACCGGTAGTGTCCGTACAGGACACACAAGAACTACCATCATCATCATCCCTGCAAATTATGTGTGGGGATTGTTTCTTTAAAAGTCTTTTGTCCGGATATTGTACTTTGCGAGCTGCTCTCTTTTTGTTCCACCGACCGCCGATCTTTTCTAAAATACTGTTTTATTTGGTTTTCATCCTCATGATCACGATCTTTGCTACTCCCGTTGAGTATGTAATGCGTATCTACGTAAATGAAAGGCAATGTGCGAACGATGCAATGCCCGCTTTTGCTTTTTAGAAAATTCGTCCTTTTACTTACTATGCTCACTTGTGCATGCTTTTCCTTTTCCTTTCAAAGAGAATCTTTGACATGAATCTAACATGACGAGAAATGTGTTCAGCTATGGATAGCTTAGCTTAGGTAGGCACGAGATCTTCCCTTGTCTCTTTTCTTTACACGGTGCGGTGTGATTCAACTTTCCTTACATGTGTAAATAACCCAGAAGAACCTTTGCAAGAACCACTTTTACACTTGCCATTATATAATACTCATGCATACAAACACATAAAATTTGAATTTCGGACATTGAGTGACCTCATATTTATTGGCGTAATAGGCAATATTCGACGAAGTTGCTCCAAAATAAAGTATAGTTTCTTTGTACATAGGAAAGATGTCAAAAAAACAATTTGTGATGAAATATCAGAATTACAAGTGACTGCTTGTCGTTGATGTATTTACGAGCAGGTATCTTTTGACGCGCTTGTGATCCCTTGCCAAAAAAATCCTACGGATTCACTCCCACATCTAATGAAGCAGTCTCCAAACCAAGGTCCAGGATAGTTTTAATTTTTCTTATATCTACTAGTTTAGTTTATCACACTATTGTTTTTGTCCAGTATATTTGCTGAATTCTCTCGGCGATTTTCTCGATTACAACAATTTTATTTCAAATAATATACATAATAAGGCCTATTGAAAACGATGACTTACTCCTGGCAAACCTCTTAACACATACTAAAACAGTACATACTTCAATAATGGACTAATGGACTTCAGTTGAGCGCCCTTCATTCTAGAACAACATTTAAAAGCTCAGACTTCAACATTAGCAGAGGCTATATGACGTGACTTTACTCATTGCAAGAAAAAACGTGTGTGAAACTTGTGTGAAAGTCCCCCAAAAGAAGTGAATATCTCCTCGTACTAATGCACCTCCAACAGTAACCCATTTCTTCGTCATTAAACTTTGTTGAAGATTTCATTTTGAAGTTGGTTTAATTTCGCGTTTAATATGATTAAGCTAAGCATTTATTTTATTGCCTCAGCGTGCGCCACATATCTTTATGCTATTCAAAACACTAACATCGAAGGAAATAAATGTGGTAATGAAAATAAACCCTTATTAAAGTTCAAAGAATTTGTCGTTTTAAATGAGCTACTCTCAAGAAAAACTGCATCATTTTTCCATATTTAATTTATTTTTAGTATACCTAAATTTGCATAAAATCAGTGTGAAGTTGGATTGTATGCACTTCATACAGGCAACCTTCATTCCCAGATACCAATAATTTGAGGTTCTAGAGATCTCATCTCCATTCAACTTGCAATCATTTTTCATTGCAGCTCAAGAGTTGTGAATGAATCTCTAGGTCTGTGATGCGTATCTACTCATTAACCACTTCCGCTTTGCTGAAAGAAAGTTACGCCAAGAAAGGGAAATCTAAATGCAGAAAATTGTCATTGAAAAGGACGATATTTTATATTAAACCCCAAACCACTTTTCAACAGATGGAACCGGTTTGCCTTTTCCTTCTCGAGCTTCCTCCTGCACTCCAGAAACTTTTCATAAAATGCCCATACTATAAAATAGCTTGAATATGTAATTTTACCGTACTTATTTAACTTGAAGACCAGACATCGCATCAGCAACTTTAAGGAATGCAAGCATATTTTCCGAAAACGAAATAATAAAGCATTTCAATTCTAACGGAACCAAAGCGAAACGTTTTATGTTTGCAGCTGAAGGAAGAGACGAACACAACGCAAACGATGCGTCCTGTGCCAAACAAAACTTTGCAAAGCAGTCGAAACGAAAATGTAAATGGCACGAGTGAGCGAAATCTCTTCCCCTTGTGGCACATGCATTTATCTGAAACATCAACACCAGAAATTTAAGAAACACAATGGAGTCATGTAAAGTAAACGAGCAACGTAGTAAAAGAAGCAGCAGGATTCTTTTCCTTACGTACTTATCGACAATATGGTAAAATTGGTTCGCTGCGCTCGTTCATTCGTGGTACAACGCAAAAGAAAGATTTCTTTCTTTTTTTTCAAAAAATTATCCTGTATATGATTTAGGCAAAGGCATATTATGGCTAGGTTGGATGTATATAGACATTATTATTTTTATTTTGTCCCTTCCAATGTCGTATTTCTTTCCGGCTTTCTCAACGCTCACTCACTCTGTCCAACGCATCCCACCAACTAAACTACAAATGATACATATGTGACGGTGGTGGTGGATGGTGGTGGCATATTTTTCCCCGCTTGCTTATTTCTTCTAGAACCCAAGTAAAACTAGAAAATGTTGTGGTGGTGGTGTATTCTCTTTCCATATCTCTCTACAAAGTTTCCAACCCACCCAATCATGTCTTATCTTTGCAAGGCATGGTTTCCTCCATCTGAATCTGTTTCGTCCAATATTTGTGCGAACATCACATTTTTCTCTATCATAATGGACGATAGAGTAAAAAAAGGGAGCAAATTCGGACATGAACATTTTCTCTCACATTTCCATGAAATCTTGTTTACACCATCATCATCAAAGCAAAAACTGACATAGCGGCCGTGCTGGTTGCTGCCAGAGCTAAACCATGCACTTTGTTGTAACATACCTAAGTAAACCTTGTAGCGCGTTCCATTTTAGCCCTGGTTGGTGCTACATTCGTATTCCTTTGCTTTCGCCTCCGTCCTCCGCCAACCATGCATTCGACTCGTGGTGAGCGCAATATTATCTCCTCTCTCGTGTTCTCCGCGTAATGTAATGTAGTATCAATATGCCACCGCACCATACCATCTTTCCATCCACCACCACCACACTTGAATTCGGCAACCTATGAGGAAACGAGAAAGGCTTGAAGACAGTTGAGCAGCGACAGGAACGCCAAAGCAGCAGCTTTTGGGGGAGAAGGAAACTCGAGAATTTTGTGGAATTAGTAAAAAGCAAAGGAGAGTTCTGGCAAAGGGGATAAAATAGTGTGCAATAAGAACGTTGGAAGCTAACGTTCCTTCCTTTTCCTACTGACAAAGGAAAGGAATGGAACGCGAGTCTAACTGACGGACTGAGGGAAAAGACATGACATTCGCATCATTCAAGACTATGACTATGGCCATTTCTTGCTGTTAGACGTTGCCGTTGCCGCCGCGTTGCCACCACCTACCTCCAAATAAGTAACCCGCAGCCCAGCACCAGCAGAAGCAGCAGCAGCGATCAATGGCTTCTTCACCCTCTCTCACTCTCTCCTTCGCGTTTCTCTCTTCTTTGCTCAGCTCACCTCTTCTCTCCACTCTCCGCGTTTCAGTTTCATCCACACGAAAACCTCGTTCTAGCTCTGGTCTGGTCGTCATATCGTCATCAGAACAGAAAAGAGCACGCACACGAGGCATACTCACATTACCAGTAAAGTACGTCTCTTCTCCACTCTCCGTGTTGCATTATTCGAGTTTTAGCATGCATGCAGCAGCTTTTGCTTACTTCACCAGAGCCAGAAAAATCTACCACTACCACCTCTCGAGCAGCTCCATTCCACCACCAGGGCTGCTTCTTCCACTGCTTTTGCTATCGCCCCTATTCTAATAAGTTCAGGCAACGGCAACGCAACACATCAAACTTGCAAACAGTGAACATTGAACATGGAAAAAATAATATAATGGCAATATTAGTAAAGTAAAGCGAACGCTTTCAGAGCCAGGGCAAGAGCTGTCCTCATGCTGCTTTTGCCATTGCATTGCATTATTGCCATTGCCGCTCTAGTGTTGGCAACGATTCCTTCCTTCCGAAGAATCGGACTACTTTTAATATTACAAACTACCACTACTGTGCTGGTGCACTGCTCTGCTTCTACCACCACCACCATCCTATCGCCACCACCACCACCACCGAGCCAAACGCAACGTCATATATAACCCATTCGCTTCTCTTACTCTTCCTGCATTACTATTACTATCGTTATTATTAGTGCTACAATCTGCTCTTCTGGTACTGAACTCAGAGGGGCCAAAGTAAAATACGTGCATAAAGTGAGAAGGGAGAGAGAGAGACATCGTTCACCGCTTATCTTACAGAAGACTACATATTTTATATATACCATTATTATATTATATCGGCCACATCTGTATAGTCGTTTCTTCACTTCTCTCACTCTCTTCTCCTTCTTCAATCTCTACTACTTCGATAAATGTCTCCTTTTTTCGAAAAACAAAATTACACAATATTATCTTACTTCGACGCGGACTATTTTCTTTCTCTCACTCTCTTTCAAATCATCTCGACAAAGTTTCTATTTTCAGTTCAACCCTCCTCCTCTTTCATCCATCTCTTCTCGTCTACTTCGACATTCGACTTACCAACGTCTTGAATTTTATGTGTGAAGCAATCGTGGCGACGCGATTTAAACCTAGCGACGACTAAAAGCTGAACGCAAGATTTGAGTGATGGTCTCATCAGTGTGAGTGAATAGCGGCGCTGCGTGGCATCATCAGCCACCATCATCGCGGTTATTATTAATGAAAGAGGTGACAATTAATTAAGTGGTGCTTTGCATATCGTCAATAACACTTTTTGTGAGTGAAATCATCCAAAGAGCAATCAGAGTGGACAATTAAACAATTACATTTATTTTTGTAGATCTCGTTATTCAGAAAGCCATTAGTTTGTCATTTATTATTAACTCAGACGCAAAGAAAGTAGAGAAAGCATTCTGCTACGAGCACGCAGAGAAAAGCGACGAGTGAAAATACAAATGCATACAATGCAAGCTTAACCAATGATCATCAAACTGAGTGAGTGAGCAATGTGTGGTCAGATGCGGATCCCAACCCAACAACAACAATGCCATTGTTGTGAGAGGGAAACCAGTTTTTAGGGTGGTGTAGTGCACACACACTTTGTTAATCCTTTTTCTACAAGGTCTTCTTCGTTTCGCCCTTTCGCTTTCGGCGACTCACTCAACTTGTACTTTTGTGAAAGTGAAACTACTTTGGTGCACGTGTAATAAAATGATTGAGGTGGAATTACAAAACATGTATTCGGTGCTTTTAAAATAACAAGTTTACTCCAGCTGGCCACATTTTTTGGAAGCACAATAAGGAAAAATATTACAAAAAATAGGTAAGAAATAAAAGGAATTATCCAATGCATACACAAAACACAAGTGAATAATCGCATTTTTCTAGATATGATGTAATCTAATCTATATAATATAGACTATGATCAAAATTTTAATTACTCCATTGTACAAAGCATCGTCTAAAAACATTTCGGTTTCGTCGTTTTACTTTACAGACATACATTTTTTGTAATTATTCGAGTCAGAGATAATTTTGATTGCCATTCTCATTCCACAAAAAAGCCAAGGACAAGACGGCCAGCCAGGCATAGAAAGAAAGTTATAGACAATCATTTATTAGTATAAGAGTACAGCTAAACAACCCAAAAACCATCTTTTGCATATTGCCAAAGCAAAGCGTAGAAGGAAATACACCCTGGAAAATAATTAACGTAGTGATTACCTAATTGCGAATCACAATATGTGATATGTATTGTCTACATGCAGTGTGGTGGATGAGTTTCATTTTCTACACCCTGTATTAATACTAGGCTAGTATAATCATATACGCAACGCATCAGTATTACCGAACCAGTAGTTATCTTGTTGTACAGTTTATAGCAACGATTATTGCTTATCTCAACAACATTCCCATCATCATTTTTCAAGGCAATAGCTGAAAGCAACTCTTAAATCAGATTTACGCACTCCGCTGTAAAAATGCGAGAATCTGTATTTATTTTATTGTCTCTATTTTTTGAACACCATCTAACTGCCTAATTCATTCCGATTGTCACTTTAAATGATCTTCCTTGTTGAGCCATCTGCTTATATGAACAACTTTAATCCTCTTGGTCTTGAGCACATCGCAAGAGATGAGATATTTCCCACGAAATAATATATATTGTACTGGAGTGGGTTGGAATGAAAAAAGAATTGCAAGCAAGGGTTTTTGCGGCTCGTCGCAAACTTGCTAAGTAGTAATTAGCATAACGCTTATTATTGACATGTTTGAAATTGTTACAGTCACACATCATCCATTCCTCCCCGCTTGTTCGCTACTATCGCCCTCGTCAACATTAAATATCGTCCTTCATTTTTCAAGAGATTACGATTATAACATTATTACGATGAGTTCACGTCTGTATCTCTCTTTTGCCATGTTCGTATTTTACAAACATCATAAATATTATACACTTCGACAAAATTCTGCTTCGGCTACGCGCAGCAACGGTTGACTTGAAAATTGAAAAGCAGCTTTACACAACAACGCATTCATATTTATACATGCAGTCAAAACTTCTCGCACATCACATCAAACTTGAAAACCTCTCGAAAACGTCATTATCGTTCGTAATAATATGCCGGTTGCAATGTGATTATTGCGAGGATAAATAATAATATTATTTTGGTTACAACCAACAGATTGAAGACGAGGAACGATATATCTCTGAATAAATAGCGTAAAGACAAACCTAAAAATTTTGTGCGGTGGTGGTGGTGTGTTCCACGAAATAGTTATAGGATGCCTATATATTTACAAGAGCTTTTCAGCTTTATAAGCCCAAGACACGGCGAATATCATCACCGCCGCCGTGCAAAGTAATGAAAAGTGCTGATGTGACTGAGTAGAAAAGAACTTTGGCCCAGTAATAATGTTGCTTATACCCTCTCACCATCAGCGCAATGAGCGCCCGTCACAACGTATTATCGTCAGTACTTAAAACTCATAGAGGTTTGTATAACGTCAAGTTGCGCTTGCGTTAGATGTTAGACTTTCCTCTTCATAATTTAACATAATCATCACAACGCTCGCTCACTTATTTCATAATATAACGCATCTCTGTGCTGTGAGTGAATTGATACTTCTGGTGAACCGTTGTTGGGGTTGATGATTTTCATCCATTGGTAATGGATGGATCATGAATGGAATGAAGCACTTTTACACATTTAGCGAACGTGGCAAGATGGTTATTTGGAAGCTGGAAAATAAATGCTCGAAGGGCAAAACGCTGAATATAAAAAAAGTTTAAATGTAAATCCTTCCTAATCTAGAAACACGTAGGATTCTTGGGTTTTACATTGAAATTTATTCTTCCACCACCATCACCAACACAATCTTATGGCTATGAGTTTTATGACAGTTTAATTTGTAACTGAAAGTACTGAATCGTGTTTAGTGGGCAAAAACTGCCACTTTTCTTTCCATTTATTAAAGTATGCTGAGCAAGTGATAATTTCATTACTGTGGCTCGGCTTTACCTTGGCGGACGTTTAACATTTCAACAAGCTTATCAGAGGGGGCGGATTTTGTGGTAACAATATATGCATACCAAATACCGAGCATGAGAAACCGCAGAACATTTTAATAGTCTTTAACTCATCACATTGTTCTTGCTGATTATGATTATGAGTCAGAGAAAGTAATAATATCATTACCTATAGTTTCCGTCGTATATTTTGTAGCATGCTTGACTCTACTTGTCCTGCACAATAACACATTCTTTGGTAATGATAATGTCGCCAGAGAAGGTGATTGGAATGCGAACATAAGTTTTCAGCAAAATATTCATAAAAACATTTTATGACTTAGAAGGGGAAGTGCATGGTGGCATAGTTTGTAAAATTATGAAATGACACTTTGCCATTCTTTATCAGTCTTTTTTAATTCTATTTTCACGCAATTATTGTACGAAAGGAAAAGTTTACGAGGGTGCAACCACCGCTACTGCTCTATCTTGAACGGTTTTCTTGCTCGTAAGCCATAAATGTAAAATGTTATTGGTTTGGATTGTCGATGATGTTGAATGGCTAGAAGAGCCAAACAAGCAACCTCGGATACAAGATAGCATTTTCTACATGCGCTTGCTTGGTTCAGTTCGTGTTGATGAATATCACATCATACTGGATAGTTCCAATATGCAACTTAGACTGCGAGCGAGGAAATATAAAACGTGGCATCCATTCAGTCATTCGCCTTCGTAAATCCAGACACTTTTATATTATGTAACAATATTATGTCACGAGTAAACTTTACTTTGGATTGTAATGTAAAGCAGTACAAAGGTAATGTTTTACAATATATTAAATTCACTGTAGTACTACTGCTAATCTCCCAGTGAAATATGAAGTTGAACAACAATATGATCCACATCTTTGAAACAGCAACTTGTTGACGGAAAATGGTAATGAGGTTGATGGTAACAAGTAACAATACTGGTTGACAGGTGAAAATAGCAGTAATAAAAATGTTCACAAAATTAAAACACATATTTAGATTAAGCTTTTTAACCATGTTAGAATAGAAGTGGCAAAATTTCCAATTTTTCATTTAGTCTCATGTTTGTTGTTTCATCCCTTGTCGACTTTGCTTTGTAATTACATATTTACACTATATAGAGTTATGAAAATGAACTCATTTTTACGCCAGTGAACTTGATATAACAATTCTATTCCATTCCAATAACTTTCCGGAAAAGGCAAAGAAAACATTTGGTTGGTGGTAATTTACCTAGTTTCTGACATGTTCCAATTGAAGAGAATCTGTGAGAATCTAATTCTTTAGGCAGACACATTGAATTTTGGCTTTCCATATACGCTAAGACTTCTACACACACGCATAAAATGCAACAACTTAGGAGCTACGTAATATAACGTTGCTATATTGTATTTTAAATATGACAAAGCGTGTAAAGTTTAACTTTCTGCCTTGCTGGATAGAAATAGATTCTATTGTAGCCAAATGAAAATGGTTCTATCGATAATGCAAATGCGTGTTTCGTGGCTGTCATTTGACTCAATTCAATATTCTACTCTGTTCCTCATTGCTTCGATACGTGTCTTGCGGTTGCGGATGTGCGTGGAAGCCTCGACTGCAGATACTGAGCTACTTATGTTATTGTAGAAAGTTCATCAAGAGAGTCAAGCGAAGCAACATAAAACCAAATTCAACAAAGCTGCTTTGCAGAAACCCATTAGTACTTTTGTTACCCTATATATTTAATAATGAGTGCCGATGAGATTGTAATAATTAGGATGATTCCATAAATTTTATGGTTTTCCTCACAGCATAGTTATCACAAGGGTAAGAGGGCAAATCAAGGGTTGTTGAATGATTAAGTAACAAACTATTTCATGCACTAAGGAGTAATATGATGGTAATCTTGAAGCAATTATATAGAATAATTTGTCTTCTCTCAATATTTCACTTTTAGCGAAAGTATAAAAATAACAGTTTGAAATTCAAACTTTGAGGTGATTTGATTTATAAAATGAGTTTGTCAAAAATAAAATGCACATTGCACGCTTATGGAGTAAATGTCATGCTTTGACTATTTCCTAAATTGGTCATATCTAAACAAACAAACAAATTTATGAAATTCCAACATCTGGTTTCTTTTCAATTTCAGAAAAGAATTTTCCTTGAACCTCACATTTAGTCATTCCGGTGGGAAACCTTCATAATTTGCAAAGATGACGCTTCCACAGTCCTCATCCCAGCAGCAAAGTCAACACTTCCTGCTCAAGTGGAACAACCATCGTTCCAACATGGTCAACGTGTTTGAATCCTTATTACAAGCCGAGAATTTGGTTGATGTCACGATCGCCGTGGAGGGAAAGTTTCTCAAAGCGCACAAAATAGTGCTTTCCGCTTGCAGTCCATACTTCGAGTCCATGTTTGTTAGTCAAACGCCCTCGGAAAAACACCCCATTTTGATATTTCATGACATGAAGTTTGCGCACTTGAAAACCCTGCTGGACTTTATGTACCGCGGGGAAATCTCCATTGACGAGAGGGACCTTAGTGATGTACTCAAGGTAGCGGAGGCACTGTCCATTCGCGGTTTGTCAAGCTTTGAGAGTGATGATGAAGACTCAGAGAAATCTTCAGAGCCTGGACCAAGTAGTAACAACTCCGCCAGTACTCCAAGCACCAGCAACAATACGGCGGAATCCGGTGAAATTTTCTCCAGTCAAACTACCACCGCCAAAGGTTCTAAAAACTCTCAAGCAAGTCAGCATACGGGGTCAGCAGCAGCAACAGCACCCAGCGAAGCTTCAACTAGCAAAGGAAATAGCCATAGCTTTAACAATCACAATTTCACAAGCAACAGCCCAGCTACTCCAAGTGACAATCAGTCTAGCGGAAAGAACTCTGGCTGTGATTCGGGCAAGGTCAAAAATTCTAGTTCAACTAAAGAAAAATCCTCCAAAGCAAACGGAGTCGGTCACGGGAAATCCTCCAAGAACACAGTCGTACTGGAAAACAATGTGCCACCTCCACCACCCGTCACTACTACGGCGCCCGCCGCCCCAGTCAAGAGGAAGAGGGGAAGACAGCCAAAGAATAAGACGGTGGCTGCTGTTCAACCTCCTCCACCCCCAGTCGTTGTAAAGACTACTGGTAAAAACTCAAAATACAGTAGTCTCGTAGTCTCTGATATTAAATTTCAGCTAATTTTATGTGTGACGTTTTTTGACATTTAGACCAATCGTTCAACTTTTCAACGACAAAACCACCTCTCCCACCTCGTCAAGGAGTGAGACGGCGCATTCCACGTAGGTACTCTGGAGTAGCGAGCCGGATAAAAAGAGAAAAGTTAGACACCGGAAATAACGATGCGGAACAAGACGATGAAATGTTTGATGCTACGCTCCTGGGTGCTGATTTGGGATCTGAGCCCCTCTCTGAAATGAGTGTGCGGGGTCTGGATCTTTTCAAGTACGCATCTGTCGAGGACGGAGTCTACAAATGTATCGCTTGTGAAAAATTACGAATTCCGAAAACATTCAAGAACAAGTACAGTTTCCAGCGGCACGCTTTCCTCTATCATGAAGGAAATATGCGAAAAGTATTCCCATGTCCAGTATGCTCCAGAGAATTCTCACGTCCCGACAAAATGAAAAATCACCTCAGAAGTGTGCACGAGGGCAGCAAAGAAGCAGGTGGAAGTGGAAGTAATGGCCATAGTCCAGTCAACGACGACCCTAACACTGTTCTTGTCAAGGGCACTGAACTGCATGAAACTTGTGATTTTTAATTCTAGTTATCGTTTTAAAGAACTTTAATGGTCTCGTTTCATACATTAAAATAACATTATATTTAATACCGGCACTGTAGTAATGGTCCGTGGCCAAAGTATACAAAAATATGTCTGCATTCATTTTTTTGCAGTTTTATCAATTTAAAAAGTACGTTTTATTTAGTTACTGCATGAACTTTTGTTCAAACCAATCAATTCTGCATTGTTCATGTTTTGCTTAACAATAATCAATTTTATGTTTCACCAACTGTCAGCTTTAATTTAATTATGAATGGAGTGAGGAAGTAGGTTTACGAACAAGACTTTTTGTATATTCAACCGCTTTCAGGAAACATCATGAGCAGATTGCAAAGGGAGTATTAAGGGAGACGGAGTTAAGGAGTATTAAAATGATTTACACATTCATTATTCTGGTGTTAAAAATCCTGTTGGGTTTATCGCTCATCGCAAAGGCTAAAACAAATCACTATCCAGCCCAGGTTTTACAGTAATTTTCGATGTAACTGAAACCAAATTATAACATTTTATTCACACCTCACTTCAGTATTCCTAACCACTTTTATGCAAATTTAATTCAACTAGCGACCGAATGCTTATTGTGCGTGTGAATAAGTTGACACAGAGAATGCGGAGGTAGATTGTGTTGTTTGTCCTGTACTAATTATTGTATTAGTACCGATGAGTTTGTTGGTGCTGTTCACAGTTTAGTAATTATTGGTGGATTACGGATTAACAAAATAATAATATACTTACGCATCTGTAATTGTAATATGAATATCATTATCGTATATCAGTGACAGACGAATTAAAAAGGTGTTGAAGTCGAATGCATTCATTGGAATGTCCTTGTTGAACGAATACCATTTTCGCCTTTAAAATCATCGGTAGCTTGTAGCTAGATTGTTAACACAGTGGAAAACAATATAAATGTCCTGCTTTGTTCCTGCACAATTTTGCAATTTTATTGTGCGTTTAGTTTAGTATATTAAAATGTCGTCCGTTTGTGACTATAAGCTTAAACAGAAAAATGTCATCATCTAAACTAAGATTATGAATGAAATGAGAAGATTCTTACACAAATGATATCGGCGAGAGTTAAACAGTCAACAAAATATGCAGTCTGTCAAATGTTAAAACAACTTACTTTGCCCTATTTCATTCCTATTATTTTTCAAGTCGTCCACCATGAATGTAAAATCGTACAACCGAGTCAAAATGTTTGTATCCGTATGTCCGTCAATTCAACTTGGGTTGAACCGGAATGTATACTTTTTAAATTATTATAAGAAGGTGCAATTCATTTGGTTTCTATTCCGTAATTTACAATCACTGCAACCGCAATCAACAGGAAAAATAGAATTAGATAGTAGTTAAGAATGAATGTAAATATTAATAATTTTGTTAAAAATCACCTCACATATAGTCACTTTACAAAACCATTATCATTTTAGTCATTTCTTCAGTGCTGTATCTAGACCCAACTGGTTCCTCTGATGCAGACTCTTCGTCAATTATATAATAAGTGAATACGTAATTAACTTAATTAAGTATAGTTAATCATCCGTTAGTATTACAGTGTCTAATAAGTCTAGGAATTATAATTACAAAACATACATACCTTATCTTCCCTACCCATACATCATCATCTAACACATTTATCTAAGATCGATTGATATCTATATCTACTGTAATTACATTAATAAAATACGTAATAATCATTAAAAGGAACACGTTTAGTTATACAAAAATACACACAAATATGAAGCTGAGGAGCAAAAAATTACAGTTATGTATAAGACGACTATACCAACGTAATAATTTAGTGTAAGATTGAATACTTTAAAAACTATTTTTTGTTTCTATTTTTAATCGTTCTTGTAAACCAATGCACTGGATTTATAAAATGCTGAAGTAAATTAAATGATCAGCTCATGTAATACAAAGATAAAAACATTCGCGTAGTTCAAAGGTTTAGAAAAGTACACCAAGTTGGAGCTGTAGTCATCACCGACCGAACGTAACGCAAATTAAGTAGCACCTTTAAATATATATCATTATATAAAGTCAGGGAAAACTGATGATTATTAAACATCTTCTACACAACACATAACTACAAACAAACAGGTAACATTGCTGAAATTTTGAAATACTGAATCAACGATCAAAAATATTTTTCAAGAGGTACTCGGTATTATATTTCATTAACCTATACTATAAAGTTATAAGTATTATTTAGGGGAATATATTATTCTTTTTGACGAATAACACGCTAACTTATTTCGCTACAGAAGATAATATCATTACCTTATAAAATATACAAGAACGAACATAATTTTTGAATTAACCGAATGGTCATGAACACGACATACATTTACTACAGTGAAGTAAGAATAGAAAATGTGCAAGGGAGGAACGAACGACATCTAGTATAAGGGTATTAGAGAAATTGTTCATTGATCGGGTTGGGATTGGGATGTTGACTTCTACACGAGTAGATTTAGAAAATGTTAGATATTGTATGACTGTGTTTGTTCTATTCTAAATAGAGCTTAAATACTAAACTATGTTTAATGATATGGTCATTGGTGTATTGGTAGTATCTGTGGGAGGCATGAAGGTGTTTTATCTGTGTTACCGTAATAAGTACAGTACGTTTATACCAATAATAACAATGAATTAACAAATTAATCTTACGTTGCTAAATATGAGAAGTACGTAAACAATATGTACATGAACTACATATGAACTAAAAATGATCCTAACAAAAATTGGTTTTTAGAGTACATAAAATCTAAGTGAGTTATTACATAATCTCGAAGCGGTCAGTTCTTTCTTGAAAATGTAAATGCAACAACAATAACAAACCCACATTTATATTCAACTCCACCGGTTCGGTAACGTGAAATAAAGGCCAGTTGATTTATTTTGTTGCCAAATATATCTTCACCGTCTCCAAACTGTAGTCTAGTCAGGAGGAGAATGATTTAATGATTTAATATTATTTTATTTTAGGGTGACGCATCTAGAGTTAATTTTAAACGTCACACGACTTGCATGTTGCATGTTATTAATTCCAATGAAAGGGGATAAATGTAAAGTTACGTTCCTATTCTTCAAACGTATAGTTCACTATCTCTGTTGGCCAGTTTTTAAGATCTTTGTTGAAAACTTTTAATTGAAAAGCCTATAAATTCAAAATGCGCAACATAACTTTTATATTTTCAAGTATTACAAGTGTCAAGCAAGGTACCAAACCAATATACCTACAGAATACTATACTAACGGGTAGGTACACATTCTGATAATTTGACAAAAACGAATGCACGATTTTGTCTACTTTGTGTTTTGTTCTTTGAGCAATTAAAAGTAAAAAGAACTATGTAATAACAAACAAGAACTGATCGGGTATTATACAAAATAAATACAAAACAAAAAAATTAAGGTGATTGGATGTAGATGTGTACACAGAATTGAAATGGCTTTTAGAAATTTGTTATCCACAAGTATAGTTGAACTAAACATAAATTACATACACATGGTTATCCGTTTTGTTTGTTGTTTGCAGTTTTAAGCATTTAATATTACTGTAATAAGAGAAATAAAACTTTGTAAAAGGTCGTTGTATGTCTTTGAATAAACGCAGTTTGACTCTTGAAGCGATTTTTCGAAATGTTCAAATGCCAAAATGTACTTGAGTTCTTCCATCTATAAGTAACATTTGTCATTAGTTCTTAAAGGACATTTTTATTCATTTATATCTGTAAAAATGGCTGCGATAAAAATTCCACCATGTGATCTTCGACAGCGCATACTATGCATAACTATTCATATTAATCACACATCACTGCTTTTTAATTGTAGATTATATTTTAACTGCCGAGAAACATAATGGTTGAGTAAAAATAATTGCCGAGTTCAGAATAATTTTCGATGTCTGATACATTATTTTCAAGGGTCGGAGCTGGCATAACTGAAACTTTTCTCACAGTCTTATCCTTAAGTTACATTAGTTAACAAAATGTGTTATTGAAAAATGAAGACTTCCAACGACCAGGTTTTCATATTGGTAATAATAATGACTGACAGTTCATCGACAATGTCTGAGTATATCGGCTATTGGCTATACAGTTTTCTTCACCCTTAATGAAAAGCTTGAGTGGGCAGTGAGCTATGTATCCCATGCCACTGCCGAATTTAAAAGTTTCAGACTCCCCCAGTTGAGTTCTCAGAAGTCCTTGTTTAAAATCCCACGTTCACATTCCACAATATCCTCCAGACAGACCGCAATTTATGCGGAGGATTTACAGTCAACGTGATAATTTTCAAAGCCAAGCTTCACAGGCATACAATGTTTTGAAGATTTGGGAAAAGCCAGAACTTTAATAATAATAATAATAAATAATTCGCCGCAATATCCACAGGAAAACGGTTCTTTAAACTATTTTCCTTGTCCAGCTTTGGAGCGAGTATTAGAAAAGGTAGCGGTGGACTTTTATTTGGCTACCGATCACAAGCGACAATTTATGACTAAACAAGTGATTTATTGGTCTTGACAAACGTAATTCGATCAGAATTTTACCATGAATCACAAAAAATATTATGAGCGTCGGTCGTCGGTTGGATATGTTACTGTGGACAGCATCGTATTTATGACGCAGGAATCAGGGCAGCTTTGGAAAATTTAGCGATCCATAGCCAGTACTAAACCTGGTATCAACGTTTGAGAAAGTTTGTGGATACTGAGGCGTTTCATGTAATTCTCAATGCTTTTGCAGATCTTGATGACAACTAAAATCGATAGGTAAGTGCAGTATATCGAACGAATCCAACGGTGCCTATGAAATTGCAATTTTTAAACTTTTGATCTGTTGAAAAGTTTTTAAGTGTTTAATTAATTAAACTACATTCTTCTTAGAGACTATCATTGCATTGATCCAGTATCCTTTTCCAAACTTCATACTTCATCATGAATGCGTTGGGAGTAATTGTGACTGTTGTCGTATCAGTTACAATTTTGCTGACAAATTCAGCAGCACAGGACTTGGGGCAGTTTGAAAGTCGGCCTATTCTTGAGACAGATATTACGAATAGACAAAATTCAGCCGGGGAAAGTTCTGAGAATAACCTGATTGAGTTGGCCGAAAAATATCTTACCTCTTTTGATATATCACTAGCAGCGAAGCTGAAGCCGTATGTTCAACAACTTCCAGAGAAAGGAAAAGAACAATTTCTCAAGGATATTGAGGACTTGAATGAAGCCATTGAAAATGAAATTCTCACAGAATTGTTTTCAAAGGCTGAGGATACAGGCGATCTCTCCTCTTCTTACGGTAAAATCTCCAAGGATGTCGTGGACAGAGTTCTGACCCGCTACCAGGACAAGCCTTGGATTTCGAGACTGATGAACTTTGCGGGTAATGAAATAGAAGAAACTGTGAAAAACTAAAACCTTTTGTTTCATTTCATACGCTATTTGTAGGATTATTTAGTTATTTGTACTTAGAGT